>LOND01002092.1:23994-37028 GCA_014220965.1 Paragonimus kellicotti | reverse complement strand
CCGTTGTCGGCAACACTGGACCTAAGTGATCACAGTCACTAGAAGGCTTTTGAGGTCCAATGCCAAATGTCAGAAGGACTGTTTCATGTTTCATGTATCTTTATCGAGGAAGCCATTTACTCGGAGGGGCTTACTGACCTGTATCGCGTCAACGTACAACCCGTTGGGGTTCCTTGCTCCAATTGTTATCCGCGGTCAGAATTCACTTTAGTGGTTATGTGGTGCGAATATGGAATGGAATACATCCCTATATGAAAGTACTAAGGAGAGTGGGAAGGTGGTCACGGGAGTAGCGACGACAGGCTAAGTTGTATCGCGTCGTATCAGACCCCATGGGAAGACGCCAACGCGCTTGCAGCCAAACTTGTTTTCTGGCGCCCCCGAAACGGGCTATAGAATTGTCGGCTATCTCCGAGGTATTTTACGAGATGTCAGCATCTTGTGTTTCTTCCTGGTGAGAAAATTTCGGGTTGCAAGCTCAACGTCCTTGCCTACCCCAAGGTAAGAACTTACAACCGGCATTGGCCGAGAAGCGTATTAGGTTTTTGTAGTTAATGAACTCCTGCTAACCAGCGACAACACCACACTCTAAGCAGATTCAATCATCGTTTTTAGAGTACTCTAGGAACATATATTGTCGCTTTGTCGCACTTGTAGGCCGAACGTGTTCAACTAGTTCGCGACCTCTACCCGGAGCTATTAGTGATAACACGTCCAGCTCGAGTGTGTCCCGGCGGTCGTAGCTTCGCGAGGCACCTCTGGTGCTTTTTCACAAGAAATACACGCATGCCTGAATGTCCCCACCTATGGAGGCTTGAAAGTTCACGGTTACATGACAAGCCGCCCCAACACCTCCATGCTAAGGAACTGGAATTAAGGAGGGTGCTAGCACTAGTCAGCGTCAGTAGCGGCAATGACATGTGAAGCTTGTTTCACGTTATTCACAACTGTACACCCTACTTCGTTTGAGTGCATGGCTAATACGTTTCAATAATTATTCTATTTGCGATGAAGAGGTTGGTGGAAATTTTTCATTATGCTGAGGGTCGCCCGCCTGAAATAGAACTGAGTCTGGCATGGGAATTCATCGTTTGACTCGAGCAGCAGAGCGCCTTTAGTGAGAGCCGTACAGAACATTTCAACGGCCAAAGGGGTAAACTGGCTTGATATCCTGTGTTTTTGTGAAAGGGTACTCTAGTGATGATACCGCCTCCATGTGGGTTTGTCACGGATATGGTTATCAGACACCACCATGAAGTTGAAAGCCAGATGGGGGCTGGCCGCGTTTTATCATCCATCCGAGGGAGGTTCTGGATTGTCAAGTGCACCGCTAGTGTGCGCCGCGTGCTGCTAAAATGTTTGAAGTGCAAAATATTGTCAGCAACGACCTGCTAACAAGTGATAGCTCGGCTTCCCGTTGACTGTACAACAGCCAGTGGCTCCTCGTTTACAGCCTGTGGCGTGGAGTATCTGGACTTCTGGAAGCTCGGATTAGTAGGACCATTTGTGAGAGATATGGCTGTCTCTTAACTTATACAAGAATGACAGCGATATATTTGGAAGTAGCACAGCCGACGTCAGTGGATTCATTTTTGATGACCCTGACGAGGTTCACAAGCCGTCGAGTTGTGGCAGGTGTTATGTACAGCGATTACGGGTCCGACTCCGTAGACCCGGAATCAGAGCTACGAGAGAAATTACTTGCTTTTGGCTAGGACAAAATTCCTGTGACTCTGATGGTTTGTAGTATCGATTGGCAATTTCATATCCCCGCTGCCAATCATTGGGATGGAACATGAAAGCGCATGATTCGCGCAGTTCGATAGGTGACGTAGACTGTCATAAGGCGAAGGGCGATGTCGGCTGAGGCTCCCTACACTTATTTGATTAAAATCGAGGGACTTTTGAATGACAGACCCTTAGTTCCAGTCTACGATGACCCGGATTGTCCCTCGGTTTCGAGACCAAACGATCTGTTGCTCCTAAAACCAAACCCGGCCTGTCGTGTATCCAAATCACACTTCTAGAGGAGTACACGGAAGGGTGGAAGAATGCTCAAGACCTAGCTAGTGTGTTTTGGAAACGCTGGATCGAGGAGTATCTACCCTCCATCTAGGCCTACCACAGTTGGACGAAAGTTAGACGCAAGGTGAAAGTTAGTGACTTTGCTCTACAGATTTGGGGGCTTCCAATCCTCGGGTATTTAACTCAAGACCGTTGTTAGTAGGGCAGCGAACGGCGTCAACACTTACGTCCGCAAAGTATACTTGAAAAAAAACAGTAGCACGATTTGAGGAGACATACGGTTTACACATCTCCTCAAAAGAGCGGAAGATAGGAGCGTCACCAACTAACAAAGCTTAAGCTCAAGGGAGCCAGTTCACGATACACACCCAACGCTCAGCTACCCGAGTGTTTGGAAGCCAAAATGGTTTCGAGGACCGATGATAAAGCAGCTGCTCGCGTTGGGGATTTCGCGATTGTTATGTATTTCGTGAAAAGTCGGTGACAACGTTCCCTATTTTCATTTATTTCCCTCCCATTTATCCTTCTTCTTCCTGCATTGAGAATCCTTTTGGTAGTGATTGTGAGCCTTTTGTAAAAAGACCCACATGACCATTCAAGCTACACTGACGACGAATTACTTCTCCCACGAGCGTTAACCTTGAAGTATTATTAAATTTTTATATCGTTTACTTGTGCAAACTCGTTCTCGCGTGAGCATTCTTCCTCAATTTCTATTGCTGGACCTTCATATGTACCCTGGATTCACTTGCGTTTTGATCGCTCCACCATTACGCGACTGTTGCATCGTATTCACGCGAATCGTTGGTCTCGGAACTTGCATGTTCGGTGGATACAATATCGAGGTCTGTTGTTATCTTCTTCCATTTAGGTGGTATTAATTTTCTTGTATCTTGGCACCTTATTAATGAGAAACTCACCAATACGATTAACTTTCTCTTTGGATCCGAATCGGTTGCCCAGCACGCTCGGAAGTTATAGATGCTGGTTGCTTACAGACGCGGCTATTTTGGATCCAACCTGTCGACAGATGTTGCGGGTAGATTGAGAGCAGCTCGCGAAATCATTAGACATTTGAAATTAACACGTGCCTTTTGTAGATTCTCCCGTAAATCCCCAGAATCTCTAATCAATTCTGGTTACCTGGTTGGTGACAGTATTTTGTGTATGCCTTGCTCGGTTCAGCCATGAACCTTGCATATTTATCATTGACAGTCATTTCCAAAGAAGCGTGGACTTCTCACATTCCGTCGAAGTTTTGATGTTCGTTGCTGTTGTTACGTCAGCTACGTTGTCCGCATCTTCCTGGATCAACTGTATAGGCAACTATTTTCATGTTGGCTCACGTTATTCACGACCACTTTTTCTCTGAAGTCGAAGTCACATCTTTTATCGTCACGTTTGCTTACCAGTAACAGTGATGTGCTTCCATGGAGAACCTGTCTGTTGGTACACCCCTCTACGTCTTCTGTAATAGCTACTGCACCATTCACCATATAGAAGATATAAGATTCCCGATCTTACTATTAACCCGTTTGGTGTTAAGCCTGGTAGAAATGGTGATTTCAGCGCGAAAGGCACCAGGGACCGGATGCTCAACTTTTAACTCCCGACTAAAAGTAATCAGCCGTATATGATGAATAAGCTGTCTAACTTGCAATAGGGGAATTATGTCGCTAATAATTATTTTGTATATTGGAGATTTTGCAAGGACTCAACTGTGAAATTAAGGTTTCAACTGGGTTCGAACCAGCGACAGAAACCTCGTGCCCAGAACGCGACAGGTGCTCCATCAGCCGGGAGACACGTCATACTGGAAGCTTGGAAATTTCACAGTTGGACTCTGTCCCCCATCCGTCCCACTATCTCATGGAATTTCCTGAACGACGCAGGGATTTATTGCCTCGGCAGGATTTGCTAAATCACTTACGCTGGCGTTCATTATCGCTACTGTGGAACGATGGAACTGTGTTACTACGGCGTAGTCTGACAGATGTGATGATTCTCAAGGAAACTCATTAATCTTAGCTGTCCACCCCCTGAATCTTTGGGTGGATTCCTTATGAAATATCAGAACAGACGGGTAATAGAAACCAGATGTCGAATTTTCCTGCTCCCGGCGTGACTTCTTTGTTTGGTTGGTAGAGCACATGTTGTGCCTGGGAATACTGAGTCTGCGGTTGCTTCCAGTCCAATCAAAGCCCCGATATTTTACAACTTAGTCATTTCTAAACAAAAAAGTCATCAGTCGTTACCCGAGTGATTCACCGTCACCTGCAAAGCTGACGGTGTCTTTTCCTCTTTAACCTGTCGAAACCAAATTTACCATAGGTAACTTTCTCTGCATTACTTACGGTTTTACTGACACACCACGGATCCACTGGTGTCACAACGCAACAAGAACAACAGGCGCGTGAATGAAAGTCTTTGTAGTTCAACCGGCCAAAGCTAATTAGCTAGATGAAGGACTAGTACGAAGCTGTAACCGTCATTTTTCGAAAGGGAAAAAAGAAAACTTTTCTTGGCAAGGTCCAGGCTGTACAACTGGACCTTAAAAGCTCAGGGTGAAAGATTATTTTATAACGTACTAGGTAGGCTTAAGACTGGTATTTGGGCGGCAGGCAAGACACCATCAAGACCAAAAATATACTTGAAAAATGCCAACGGCAGTTCGTAAGACCTCTTGTTCAATGACAACTCGATTTCATTTTATCGGTTATCTTCATGACAAGGAGAAAGCCACCCAGATTAGGGTTTCTGGAAATAAACGACAGACGGTTTACCAAATGTCGAGGGCCGTTGGCTGAAGCAAAAACATTGGAACTGGCTTAACTCACCTGCTTCTTACATACCCATGAGTTTGTTGTGTGTCAAAAGCAGGCTGGCGACTAACCAATCCTAGATGGTCAACTCAACTGCTGTCGCGGTTATCTCAACGTCGCATGTACACGTCACCCTCGTGATGGCAGCTCCTTTGCTTACCAAGCGCTTGAAGTCAACGCCAGGCAATTGTGGTTTACTGAGATGTCAGCGGTTTGTTTGCCTGTCCCGAGATTAAATAAAAGTGCTTCGAAAGTATTACTCAACGACTGAGGGTTTGTGCCCTGCTCCTGGATGAGATGAATCAGATGGAGGGAAGCAAGTTCCGGGCCAGTGCCGTCCCACCTCAAGAGTTCCCTCGGTAACCCACTTTTGTATACTGCTTTTACATTTGGCAGTTGTCGGAAGGCCCTCTCCATGCCCTCTAAATCTATAGCAACATCCAGTACTTCTTTGATATATTGTTGCAGCAGGTTAATCACGGTTGTTTGGTCAGCGAGTGTCGGCCGGCTGAGTAAATTACCAAAACAACGGTACCACCGTTCCATGCCATCCCTTGATTTTTTACATCAAATGTCAAAGTCCCAGTGCCTCGGTAAGTCGGATCAAAAATGCCCTGAGCGAATCGGGGAACTCGTTGTGTTGCAGGCAGTTAGCACGGCCATGAAACAACTTACTTTGCTTTTTCGGTCAGTAGCCCTTGCTTACTCCAGTGCATTTATCAGGCGACCAGTCATCTGTGCGATATGTGGATCTTTCAGCTCGTTTGGTTATTTCCATTGTTGAAACATCAAATACTTCATCCTTCTCGGGCTAACTGCATCAGCATTCGTGAACCCGTCCGGGGTTTTCTGGCCTTCGATAGCGACGGTTTTCATTGCCGTTACCATCATATACTCCCCAAAAATTGCTGAATACTTCACGGTTGTACTATAACCAACAAGGAATTCAGGACACTTATTTTTACCTTATTGCAGGCAAGCAGAAAATCGCGGGAAGCTGAGGTCGTGTGACTCTACCGTTTTCAAAGAAATGATGGAGTTGACGACTACTAAACACTCACCGTGTTCCCTGGCTGCGTCTGTTGAGAAACTTACCTAGCGGAACTTGTGTCACGCGACTGTTTTTTGCAGCTTGCCTTAAGTCGGTACCCCTACATAACCACATTTACTGTAAAGTCCATGGTCTGGAAGCTCAGTTCTATTTTGTTCAGGGTGGCGTGGTGTTTTGTAAGTCGGATTTTGCACCGATCCAGCGGCGTTCGCACATTTCATATCCCAACGGACAACCTTTTACGCCGGAGGGCATGATTCAGATTAAATTAAAGTCACTCGTCTGGAGTTTCTGACTTATCGATGTGACTTGGGGGGAAAAAGGAAACGGAACTTTTCAAAAGATTCTACCTCAGACCTCTGGTTAAAATGCCCGACCTGCGAGGCAAAATGACAGGGTTTGGGGGGGCTGCGCAGGGATCCAATGACTTAACAGTCTGACTCACTTAACAGTAAAGTGATAGCCCCGTTCAAGAGTACAGCTAATATGGCGTTCTCTGCTGTGCGCAGTGGAACCGTTGCGGGCTACAGAGATCGTCTGAGTGAAGCCAGCCTTACGCCCTTCAGGTTAGCATGTCGACAGTCACGTTCAGCCTTTAGACGGTTGAAGTACTCGTTGTTAAGTGGAGCACCTTCTTACATCCTCCGTACTCAGAGAATAACAATGTTGAAACTATAATTCCAGTTCTTTCACATACTCATTTCGTTGCATCTCTGCCCGGGTACTTTTACTAAGACGCAAGTAAAGTCCACAACACAAGGAGGGTAACCGTTTTCGGTTGACTGCTCCCCTTTGTTCTGCTTGACGGAACTGAATCCGAAGTGACCGAGGCCATAGTCGACGTAAGCTTGTAGGCCAAAAAAGCGCATGAGTCCGGCCGTCATGCTGGGTAAAGCGGAGAATGGGAAAAAGCCCGCGGAAGATTTGTATATATTGGGTACACGTGACAAGTGAAATACCCTTTCTACACACGTGGTTAAGCCGCCGTTCTGAGGTTTCTAGCTCCATGATTTCCGTGCCGAAATATTCGTATTTGAACACCACTTCTGTGATCAGCTTCGCATGAGCTAAAGCTGCAGTCAAGTCCAGAGGCAATCTGATCGTCTACTTTTCCGCAACAGGACTGTGAAGTTGGTGGTAACTTCACATGTGCTTCGTGGACTTTGGACGCACTTTTTCAAAAATTTCTCACAACGCATTTCGATGAGAAGTGGACCTGGTTAGTATCATGGTGAGCCAGATAGTTGGATAAAACTGGACTATCTCCGTACGAACCCCACGCGTGATGAATCAAGTGGAATACATAGCTGTATCTCCTCCGTACTACTTCCCGTTCTGGTGAGAGGGAGAGAGCAAAAACCAGTTCTCTCTGACATTTTCGAGTAAAAAACTATGAACAGTTATCCCGTTAAAGGGAAATAAGGACCATGTTTTTCCTCCAAATTCCCGAAACCACCGTTACATTGCACGCATGGCCCAAACGCTCCATTCACGATAATCATTTTGCAAATTATCCGATATTTTCCTATTCTAGCTCATAGCCGGTGTGTGAAACCCTCCTACTGTTTATACGGGCGAGCTGCGGGCAGAGATAAAGCTTTATTTGCATAAATCGGTGAGTCTGTTCACTGTGGTCTATCACCAACAGTTAATACTGCAACCGCTACGAACAGGCTGGCCGTACGTTAGTCATTATGCTTTCTCCAAAGTTGTCCCCATCGCCAGATGACAAAAGTAAGCGCTACATTGGGAGTCTGCTGCCGAACTTATTTTGCAGCAGCTACACCTGCGTCATCGGATGTGGTGAACCGTTCTACCCGCATTATTGTGAACCAGCCTGAGACAGACATCATTCTGACCTGAGTTTTTTTACGCTGCAACCAAGCGTTGATCTAACAGCTTTATACAAATGAAGTAGTGTACAAGCGTACACGAGGAACCAAAGGAAGAGAATAATCCGTAGACTGCAACCACTTTTTCGTTATATTCAGTCAGTCTCGGTCAGTACCGGATCAGCAACTGTTTCCCAAGCATGGCTAGTGGAGAATCAATGAAAAACAGGCCGTCATATCAGAGGTTAATTTTTAAGTCATTCGCTTTGGACTGCACGACACCCAAAACGGCAGGACGCCCTACGTTAGGTATATCTCTCGATCAGGTTGAGTTACCTCACGTATAACCGACGGACAATCAGGGAAGTATGTGTAGTATCGGCTCACATTGTTGTTGATGAAAAATGATACCATCATTAGTACGAGTCCAAAAAATTGATGCGGGCCGGTTGGAACTAAATTTGCCAAATATTCTTTCACTAAATCGCGCTGTCGTAGCCGGAGCCGCCAACTTCAGGCGGGGTATTGAGAACGGACTAAACAGTGCGTGCTACTGTTTGCCATTCATAGCCTAAAGAGGAAAATTGCATGGTCAATTTCCAACTGCACACGTAGTTGTTACGTATCCAATTTTGGAACCATCACAATATATATTGGTTCCTGTTTTCTATGTAGAGCTAAAGCTTGGTGGTTTGGTGCAACTTAGAAGAATAAACTATTTATTGATACAAATTTGCATCAGCGTTTGCAAGATCATTCCAACCTGCTTTTTTCTGCGCAGTGACTGCAGGTGTACTGTGGTTGGGACCAGAACAGGAGTTGGGGCGCCTAGGGGAGAGTACAGTGAACTGGCATGCATAAGTGCGTTGACGTTAACCATAAAATTGAAGATCACTCCAAACGTGAATTTAAAATCTCTTCCTTGGGCTGTCGGTGCAACCCTGAAATTTGTTGATGTTCTGTATGATCCAGACCCGGTGATAGTTCCAACAAAGATGGCTTATTTCAAGGACTCACCTTCCGCTGGGTGTACACTTGCGCCATCGAAATCCATATAGCTATAATTCTCATAGTTCAACAGCAGAATACACGGGCTTCATCTGCAGTTCTAAACGAAGCAAAACACTTCTCAACCTAAAAGGTATCCAAACTCGTTTTGAATGCTTCATACAATTCCGTCACTTTCAGTGTGAAATTTGAACAATTGTGTAAATTTCCTGCCCACAAAGATTGATCATTAGTTGCAACCCTTCCAGTTTTAGACTGACATCAGCTCCCACTCCTAATATCGACCAGAGTGCCCTTGCGTCGCGCGATGGAACTGTTGGTTGAAGACATTCTGCCCTGTTGCACGTCCCCAATGCAATCTGATCTCTATAGCCACACCGGCAACTATAACTTGCCCCCAATGTAATTGGTTATTGTGACGACCGACAGTTAAGTTAGTAGTGAGATCACCTGCGACGTCTCGGAAATCCTAATCTCTCTACAGCGTGAGAGTTGCCTTGCCAGCACCACCGTACCTGTTCACATTACTTTGTGAATGTAAATTTACTACAAACCACCAACATCAAAGTTAGTGTGTTGGCGTAGGTATCGCAGTTTTATCGTGGCTGTATAATGAATCCGCGCCATCTCTACTATTTAGGCTACATTCACTAGGATAACAATGTTTTAGCTATCACCGTTAGGAAACGCTGCCTCAACCAGTCTGACGCTTGTTTGAATTCTGAAGGTTGACTGGAATCCTATTGACATTCGTCTTCTCTGGCGACTGTCGTGTGGTTATGCTTAAGGTTCTCTCGCGTTTGTCACTTAAGAGTCTTTACCTGTATGTTTTTGGACTGAACTGACTTCGTGCGTGTGTGATAGGTTTGTTTGTGCTATATTGTCGTTTCCGTGTGAATGCGCTGAATCTCTTGGATGTGACTTTCGAGCCTGTTCTAGGTGGTGTGTATGCGTCACCTGCCGCCTTGCATTGCAGGCCTCTCGGCCAAAGGCTTTGGTCGAGGGCCCTAATTGTTCTCCTGTTCAGATCTGGGCATCCTGGCAATACTCAACCCGACATGAAAACAAGACGTCACAAGATCAATCAAATAACATACCGCATCGGCCGTCGGACAGGATAAACCGGGTCGCCCTATCTGCTGTACATGGCAGGGTCGATTGGTGGAAATTTGCTACTGCCAGACACCCTCATACTGCCCCCCAACACGAGTCATCGAGCAGATAGTTCCCATCCAAGTTTCAGCACCCCGAAGACCAACCTGAAACAGGCCCGGGGACGCAAGACGCCCTGTGTTGAAGCATGGAATGTGCGCACGCTGCTGGATCGATGCAGCGCAACAGGGCGGCCAGAACGGCGCACTGCACTGATCGCGATGGAACTGCGTCGCTATGGAATCGACATAGCAGCCTTGAGCGAGACAAGGCTTGCGGACCAAGGTAAGTTGCGGGAAGCAGGTGCTGGGTACACCTTCTACTGGATAGGTTACCCGGCAGACGGTGCTCGGGAGCATGGTGTCTGTTTCGCAGTCGCTGATCACATCAATGCTTTGATGATAGGCGAACCGCACGGCATCAGCCCTCGAATGCTGTCTATGCGCCTGCGACTCGGTCGAGGTAAGTGTGCTACATTTCTCAGTGTTTATGGTCCAACTATGTGTCACACTGATGATACAAAGGACCAGTTCTATGATCAGCTGTCCGTCACAATCCGGTCGACACCAGTGAGTGACCGACTGTTTGTTCTGGGTGACTTGAACGCTCGAGTCGGGCGCGACTCGGTAGCCTGGCCTCACAGTCCTCGGACCCTACGGCATTGGTTCAGTCAATGAGAACGGTGATCGTCTGCTCCACCTGTGTGCTACTCACGAGCTGGCTATCACGAACACCCGATTCCAGCTGGATGCGAGCGACATCACGACGTGGACTCATCCACGAAGTGGTCATCACCATTTGCTTGACTACGTGATTGTGCGGCAGCGCGACATTCGTGAAGTGCGTATCACGCGAATGGTGCGTTGAATGTAGCACAGATCATGCGCTGGTTAGGACCAAACTGATTATCCACGTTTGTAAGCCTGTTTATTGTACATCAGCTGGACAATCGCAGAAGTTGGAAAGCTGCGAGAAGACTGCTTTCCAGCGTGCAGTTGCCGCTCGTCTGCACGACGCGCCTTTATCCACTACCCCTGAGGGTATGTGGCAATTTATCAAGGAACAGATCACGACGGCAGCCACCGAGACGATCGGTCTCAAATGCCAGAAACGTCCGGACTGGTTCGACGACAACAACGTGGTTATCGCTGAATTGGTACGAGAGAAGAATGCCGCGTTTGCTGCCTCCACAGTGGACCCGGCCAATGAAGCGAAGAAGGCCACGTTCCGGAGTATCCGCCGTCAACTGGCCGAGCGTGTCCGCGGAATCAAGGACAACTGGTGGATGAAGCAGGGTGAGCGAATGCAGGGCTTCGCAGATCGTCGACAACATAAGGAGTTCTACGATTCGCTCAAAGCGATCTTCGGTCCGTCGATCCAGTCCACTAAAGCACTGGTAGACATGGACACCGGCTGTTCGTGCACCCAGCCAGAGGACATCATGAAGGTCTGGCGCAAACACTTTGACACCCTATTGTTACCGTTGATTGGGTGACCGTGAACAGCCTGCCGCAACAGGCCATCAAGCCTTCACTTGCTCTCGCCCCGGATTTACTAGAGTTGCAGAGAGCGATTGGTCAACTGCGCAACGGGAAGGCTGCAGGCGAAGATGGACTGCCAGGTGAGATCCTGAAGAATGGCGGACCGGCGCTGGAACGTGCACTGCTCCAGCTGGTTCACTCCATCTGGGAGCACGAAGTGATGCCGCAAGAATTTAAGGATGCCTTGATCGTACCCTTGTTCAAAGGTAAGGGTAGCAAGCAATGCCCTGACAGCTATCGGGGCATAAGTCTGCTGAGCTGCGCAGGCAAGGTGCTCGCCAGAATTCTCCTGAACAGGCTGAATACGGAAGTCTTGGAGACCAATGTTCCTGAGGAGCAATGCGGATTCCGGGCGAGTCGGAGTACGATCGACCTGGTGTTCGCTGCTCGACAAATTCAGGAGAAATGCCGGGAACGCAACCAGCCCTGTATGCTCTCTTCGTGGATTTCACCAAGGCCTTTGATTCCGTGAGCCGCGAGGCGTTGTGGACGGTGCTTGGTAAGTTTGGATGTCCAGGTAAGTTCGTCAATTTGATTCGAATGTTGCATGTGGGTATGAGGGCGAAGGTACAGTCGTGTGGATCGACTTGTGATGATTTTGACATTGTCACTGGCGTGAAGCAGGGTTGTGTGCTAGCCCCAGCTCTATTTAGCTTATATTTGACTGCCATGATAACAGTTGCTTTTCAGGACTCTGGGAGGATGGCATTGAGGCTGAGTACAGGACGACCTTCCGGTGCCCAAACTCGGTTACATACTTCAACGATGTGATGTGCGTGCTTCCATTTTCACACGACGACGCATTGCCGGCACACAGATGAGAAGAACTGCAAGTCTGGCGACGGTCTTCGTGTCCGCGGCATTCAAGTTTGGATTAGATATCACCACATGTAGGACATTTTCTCTGTTTTGGCCTTCTAAGGGCGTAGGTCCTGTCCGTACAACTTCAACCAAAATTCGCCTGAATGTGGACGTTGTCGATAGCTGCACGAACTGTTGCTACTTGGAGCAATTTTTTCCACCGATTTGTCTGTTAACCGCGAGCTTAGAGCTCGTGCGGCGAAGGTTAGTGTTGCTTTCGAACAACTTCAACGACGTGTTCGTGAGCACCACAGCCTGAAGTCGAGCACTGAGCCGTGTGTCTGCTGTTCGATGTGTTGCCTACACTGCTGTACGGCAGTAAAGTGTGGACACTTTATCAGCGGAACGTGCGCTAACTGAGCCACTTCTCTGTGCATCTCAGGTATTCCGTGGTCGGACATGGTTCCGATCACTGAGGTAGAGTGGCAGGCTGACATGGAGAGAATCTAATCCCTGCTGATTTTGCATCAGCTTCGTTGGATGATCCATGTCCGTCGGAATGGCGATGACCGTATTCCAAAACAGCTGCTGTATGAACACCTGAGATCAGGTAAGCAAAATCCTGATGATCAAAAGCGGAGATACTAGGATGTTATGCAGGTGAATCCATCCCGTTATAACATTGATATTTAGTGTTGGGAAGACAGCGTTGAACCTGGCAGCTTGAAGAAATGTGAGCCGAACGAGCACCCGTGAGTTCAACGTGAAGTTATTGCGATGCCGAGACCCAACGCGCGCGGCA
>LOND01002091.1:22089-44294 GCA_014220965.1 Paragonimus kellicotti | reverse complement strand
TCTCAAAAATCTAGATTGTAATAAAAACCCGAATTTCTTATTCTGATTTCTGTCGAAGAGCCACAACAAGGAGCATTAGTTACACGACCTTTACCGATTAATCTTTTTACGAACAGTTATGGGAATTGTACAAATCTATTTCACCATAAAAAATAATTGGATTTACCAGGAAGGCGGTGGGCATTTTCGTTATGGTCATCCGTGGCGCCTTCCTGCGTTCTGCAAGTGTAGCGGGTTCACCGTTGAGTGCAGATTTGGGATCGTTCCGGATGGCTTCATTTCGTCGAGCCTATCCGTAGACGGAAACAATCGGGATATCAAATAGCACCGAAAAACCGAACAGAGAAGAGGCTTCTAGAAATAGCGTCATCTGTTCTGTTAAGATTTGACTCAGTCGAGATAAGCTGCCCATGCATGCCGACAAAGCTCAAATGGTAACCAGAGTCCAAAGATTCATTAATTATGTTTGCTTGCTTGTCAATCCATATCAGACACTTCAAACCATTGTTGGTAAGACTACCGGTTCGTCCTGATGACTTCACTTTCGGCATTGCATCTGTTCATACACCGACGTTTTCGAGCATTGCTGTGACTAACTTGACCTGTTGTTCAGATTGGTTCCACATTTAAAAGCAGCCCATTGACAGAGCAAAGACGACGATGGTTGAATGTGAGAATACTACACCTCAAGACCCTACATTATACACTTTTGCTCAAATACATTTGATTGTTGTCATTCGTCGCTGGAATATTTGATCTTTCGTGGCCAGTACGCAGACTGCGATGAAACTGTATTGAGACGGTTGAACTTGTAACAGTTATTCACAGCACTAAGCGAGGAATGATGACTTGATGAGTGACTGGTAATCATCAAAGGAGACTTAGGCAGAGGTCACTGAGATGACACTGTCAACAGCAAAATTCGTTCTAACCCAGTAGATCCTCCATCAGTACGAACAGACAAATGCGCATCAGTGTGGACAAAACACATCGGATTCACTGACCCGGGTTGACCGCGAGCGGATTGCAACAGTAGGGCTTTTGCCATGACCATTAGATCAGTGAAATAGTACGTATGATGATTTCAAAGCTACTGCTGAATAGTGACTTAAAATCATTATACAGTCATCCCGCTGAAGAGCAATTAATCATATTCATCCACGCTAAATACGCTTTCCATGATTGTATTGTCACGTGACAACCCGAACAGACAGTACACACTTTTCAGCATTCATGTTGGCATGCAACTGGGACCTGATATTATAACGTGCAGAGTGATTAACTGATTGTCATGAGTCAATGCTTCACTAGCTTCACCTCCATAGGAGAAGTTAAAGGATAACATATATGGTTTATATTGACCAGGCGTACTTACCTGTAGGGTATCCAGCCACAGCAACATGGCCTCCTCAGTCTCCGCTTGCAAAACATTCTCTTTACCGTCGGAACTAAAAGTATGCATTATTACAGATAAAACAGAAAAATGAAATGGATCGCAATATGTTCAAGTTAGTCAAATTTTAATGGGTCATTTGACAACAAACACTGAACCGCAGTTTTCGTGAGCATACGAAAGCAATGACCAGAGACAATGGAACAGCATCTCGAAACTGCCGCACTGTTGTGACAGGTCAGAATTGAGCCAAGTAAACAAGCACTTTGATGTCAATCTCTAACTGACCACTTTTTGAGCCATTTGTTTGTACCTGTGAAACTATCAATTTGCGGAGTTAGGACGAGTTCATCTTCTATACCTCAAAGCTCTTTGCACCATGTAGTCCAGACTTTTACGTACAAATAGGTAGAATGCCACTGCTGCTATTACAACGCCGCTTAGAAGGCACCTCGAACCGTTATGGTAATCATTACGGATTGCCGGTTTCTTCTAATACTGGTGTATTTATGGTGCTCAGATTTATGAGTCGGCGTGTAACCCCAATATCCTTTAACTCGATTGACACAGGGTTGTATGGCTTTCATGCATGTCCTGAGTGGCTTAGAATTTAAGTTCCTGAATAGATTCGACTGCATTTTCAAATGACCGTCAGAACTAGCCCACTTTAATCCCAACAGATTGTTAGCTGTCGAAACAAAAATACTAAAGATCAACATGAAGCGACTTCGTCCATGTGGTTGTTGTAGAATGTGGATTCCATCCCACTGATATCGTACCCTGGTGTAGGCAAAGGGCAGAAATAATAAGGTATACGAACACTACATAATGGAGTTACCGGGAGCAGGTTCATCGGGAGTAGCAGTTTCAACCAACCTTTTTATCCGACATTATAGTTTGTTGACTCTTTGTCTAGAATGTTTTGGATTTGGTGTATCTGGGCCTTGAAGGTCTCTCTCACTTAATTACTGGTCCACTTTCAGTTCACTAAATACATATTAGGTAGTTAGAATTAGCTAGGTACTCATGAGATTATCTCTGAACATGGACTATACTTCTGTGGCAGTGAATAGTCACAAAACGTGTTAGAACAAAACAGTAGAGATGGTGTGGCTGTGACTGATTGTTTCTGTAAATTTTGATCAAATCTGTTCGTTGACCTCAATCTTTATTAATGAGAAGACCGGTTGAATATTACTATGCAAGTATTGCCTAATAGTCACCGACTTGCCACGGTTCCATCAACCATCGATGACACTTACAAAATAACAAACTGGTTGAACTCCGACGTATCAATGTATAGAACCGCATTGGCGATATTGATTACACGCAGTGGTTCTTTGTTCAAACTGCTTGCCTCCTCCTCGTTGCGGAACACACGAATTGTCATGGACGATTCGTCGAAAACATGCCACTGACGTTGACTTCCTTTGAGACGTTTAAACGCTAGAGTAGGCAGATTGGATTACGGACAAGCGTGTTATAATCATGTGCCCATGTATTTAAGTTTATTAACAGAGTCGATAAAAATGACAAAATTGGTTTAAGTTTTGAAAAAATAAATACTAGACGTGGGTTCAACTTGCTTTTGTTTAAAAAACGACGAAGCAGCGAGTAAGACATGCTTTCCGTGCTTGATCATCAGGCTAATCACAACACTATAAACAGGAAACCAGTAATCTAGATGAATAAGAGAACCGGTTATGGACGGCGTGTTTGCTAGCAATTATACAATCCCTGTTCCAAACTGTCAGCTTGATTGACTGTAGGCCAGAGGACATGAAGCGTTCACGCGAACTTCGTCTGAGTACAGAGGTCAGGGTTGTGCAATCGGATAGTAAGTGCTTACAGAACGGTTAACATTCGAACTCTTACCGTTTTTGACCTTTTTCTTGGCACTCGGTAGACAACGTGAAAGGCTTCTTTCTTACTGACAATAGAGTCCATCAAATAAGCAACAGTCACGGTAAAAACCGTTTTAGTCACACCACTGTTCATCTACGCAGGGTGATGTTCACTCCATCAGACAGTCGCCTTGTAGTACGACCAGTGTATGATGCTCGACACGAGCAAACAAATGAGTACACACAACAGCTGGTTGTAGAACATGGAAGTTTGTTTTGAGCTGTGACATGATAACGGGTTTTGAACGGAAACTCACACACAATTACAGGCAGAATGGGTTGCTTTGTTTGACGCCTTGGACTTTCTTACAATAATTTCGGCCATGGGATCTCCCTTGAAAGGAAGACTAATAAACGCAAGTTTCTTATTCACAGAGGGTGACTTAAGTTTCAACTCTACCGCCTGCATCGCCTTCTGAATGAAACGCATTGGGTAGCCATTCTGCACGAACACTTCTGATTGGTAATCTAGCTCAGATTTTAAAGAGTCTAAACTGTTGCCTTTTAATGCTCTACCCGTCATATACGCATGAGGTTTCACTTTGGATTTAGCAGAACGAAACCATCAAAGTGAATGTACTGACAACTCCAAGTCTGTTTCCTGTACATTTTTTGGTAGACTGAACCATCTTCTCTTTTTAGTACGCCAACATCAAAAGATTTTATTCGGTCGCTCTTGCCTGACTCCCTGGTGAATTTAATACTGTTATGGGCTGAGTTAAAAGCTGTCATAACTCTGTTCATGTTAGAATTCTCATTGACGACGCAAAAAATATCATCAACATAGCGTTTGTAATGTGTAAGATGTCTGATGGCTACACTCAGTTGGTTAGTCTCCAGTTTGCTCATGAAAACGTCAGCTAACAGGGGACCTAGAGGCGAGCCCATTGCCACTCCATCTCTCTGTCGGTAGATTGCATTATTGAACAGAAACTGAACATCACCAGTACGGGGCGTCATCATCTTTTGGGACGCCCAAATGTTTACTGTTACATTAGATACAGTCGCATGTGTAGCTGATTGTCTGTTGTAGAAGCACGTTCATAAATAGCGAAGCGACATCGAATGAGAACATTATTTGATTGTTTAGGTTCAGGTCTTGGATTACATCAATGAAATAAGTAAAACCTGATGGATTCGAGCAAACCGGGGAGCTATTTGGCCAGAGCGTATTAGGGCGAGTTGCACATGTCCAAAGTAGGTCGCAAGGGCTAACTTTAAGCATGCCGTATAGCCTAGGGATTATAATTCCAGTGGGACGAATGCGTTCGAAAATGACCATACAAATTTCCCTCTTGTGTTTTGTTCGGTGCAACGTTTTGACTATCACCTTTCCCATAGATGGTGTCCTTTTGTGCTCACACTATGGAACAATGATTGTGTAACTGCTAACAAATACGCCGTCCATAACCTCTACTGACCGTTTTTCTGACTCACCCCAGTTACTGTTTTCATATTTATTGTGTTGTAATTAGCCTGATGATCAAACACGGAAAACAAGCCTTGTTCGCTACTTTGTCGTTCTCATGACTTCACTGGGTATTATTGGACGATTTAAACAATCGAAGGACTCGATCGTCTAGAAAAGCTGACTACTTTTCACAGTTGAAAATGTGCGGTGCTCGTGAATGGCTTGTGTGATTAACGATGAACCAAGTCTAGCGGTCATGATGTTTATACTGTTAGACATGTGGGTCACGTGAACAATCAGCTAGAAATTCCTAACTAGCGTGATACAAAAATAGGTTGAAAGAAATTAACAAATACACAAATACCGCACTTTCAAATTCAGTAGTCTGTCAGTTATGACAACTGACAGTTGGAGAAAAACCAAGTTGCGATATCTAGGTACCATTTCAGCGAAAGCACGTGTACATATTTCTTCACGGAATTCATCCCAGTTAAGTTAGAACCACACCGCTAACATAGTTTCAACAACGTATTGAGCGAAATTCATGAACTAATTACTGTGGTTAAACAACGTTTGTTTACGCTAAGATGCAAATCATCTGTTCAGTGAGTTGTAACAGAGAAGATGTCTACTAGCACAGTGTGGTTATGAAACCGAGCTGCCGACTGCAATCACACTGTTGGAAAGTAAAAAACAGCATTGTCATTTCATAGCTAGTAATATATTTAAGGAAAATGCTGTATTCTTGACACGTGCTTTTGCAGACTAGGCGAACTTGTTACAAATTTGTGTACACTTAAAGCACACTGTGCCCGATTAACAAAGTACATCTTACAGTCAATTGTACATTCCTATCAGTCTTCACTACGCCGAATTTGCCGAGTTCTGTGATTCGGATTCATGTGAATACGAAAAAAGTTGCGTTGTCAGTGTAAACATTCACCTAAGTTTGGTCAGTATTTCGTTGTGTTTGAGATAGTCAAACGAAGAAAGCTTATTAATTTAGCCTTTAAAAATTTCCCCCATTTAGTTATCAATGCAAATTAGCTTGATTAATTCAGTACCTGTTATCACATTCTAGGCAGCTTCCTCTAGTCGACGTCATTCTAGAGGAGGGTGCGAAAGCATCGGCAGAATAGATAGCAGAAGTAATACCCATGTTCGAATACGAGCCATTTTGTTTGCTGTTCTTAACATTTTTTTCGAGGAATATTCTCTCAAACGTTCCCCGATGGTACAAATGGCTACGTAAAAACTCGTTAAGGTAATACGATAAACAACTAGAAATTCAGCGGTACTGATTGGATAACGGTTTTTATCTCACATATCTTACTTTAGCAAATCTCACCGATCCAAATGGATGAATAACAAACTTAGAATCAAGCAATGATCATCATCTGGTTTTTAAGTTTTTGCTTCATGGGACACGACAGAGCTGTTTGGTCACAATGTACGGCTGAGCTGTAGAAGGAACTAACATTATTAGTTACGTATTTGCCAACCTCAAACAAGATTATGTAAAATCTAACCTGTAAGTAATGTTTTTGTGTATATATACGGACGACCAGAAAGTAACACACACAACTGTTTACAAATGGGCTGTAATTCGTTTTTCACCCCGATAGTGCGGATGGATGCGACCCACTTCGGATTGCTGGGTTGTGCTGGGTACGGCAGCAACGGCTCGGGTAGGTTTTATACTGCTTTTCGATGCCCATTCTCAGACCAACATTCCGAGACCGGCCTCATCCTTGTTTGGATTCAACAGGTAGTGGTAAGCTGATGGATTCTTTGTCCATCTGCATTGACGGGAGGTAATAAGTCAGTCATATGTTAATTTTGTCATCAGAGCTAGTGCCCTTAAGCGTGATGGACCAGGGGATAAAGGCTTTAGTTAGTTACGCGAAGGATTATCGTTTCGACCCTCATCTCTGACTGTCTCTACCTGATAAACCCAAACAAGGTAGTACCAAAGATGCCAGTGGAAATAGGCTGTGGTAATTTCGTTCAAAAAAGTGGCTTCCGATGCCACCCTGGAGGCTTTGAACGAAGTGGCATTAGAACCACTTTAAGAAATGAGACTTTCGCGTAAAACTTTGATGCATCTCAATGTTCTTCGTTTGTTACATGAATTATTGGTTACTTGTGTAACGTAAAATGCAAAGGGTGTTCGAACATTTTTATTCGACAGCTTGAGAATATCTTGGAAGTAAACCACATGAACCTCGGAAGAACATTGAGAAAATTCCGCACACTTCCCTGACTGTCTGGTAATCCGGGGGTTACGCGTGCAACACAAGAAATGAGGGCTACTCAGAAATATCGATGTAATCAAGTCAGTGTTGGAAACCATATAGAAAAACGTTGTCACGAACGTCATCTGAATAAAGAAGCGCGACCTTTTTGGTACCTCATTGCTAAAATTGGATTAATCAGGCTGTCACAGTGATAACTGGGCAAAATTATCTTCCCATCAGATCCAGAATATAATTCGCCTTTCCTCCTCCGTCGAAATCAGTTGAACATTTGCTAACCTTATCTGACTAGTTGTGACAATGACGTTCGACTCCGTACACTTGATCCACCATCTGTTACCTCAAGGATCATTACGTTACTGCCAATCCATATACACGAAATGTTCCAAATTGAGTCCTTTCGACATAGGAGACATTAGTGTTAGAAGTGCAGCCCAAACACATAACTCATTTATCAGGTGCTTGTATGGTGTTCCAAAACTAGGGCTGTTCAGTCGGCTCGTTGCAAGTTTCAATTAGAAAATGCGTATCACATAAAAGGTCTACTCAACCTTATTCAAGTTTTATACATCTCAATCTATGTATTGAACAAGTCAATGCAGTTACTTTCTGAGAACGTAAACCGCCTTTTTACAAGCTCAATTTTTGTGAAGGGACATAGATTGCATCACAATTGTGTGTGCATTTGCTCAGATGGAACATACATACAACACAGGACAATTAGAAAGATAAACAGCTGAAGTATAATAATGTGAACTTTCAATATTTCCATACCATGTGCTGTTAAACGCTGTTATATTTCTCCTCTGGAATGAAGGTTTTTGCTGCATACACCGTATACAGATGTGTGCCTCTATAAGTTAACAAATCGGATAAACAACCTTGATGAGAGAACACGAGCTCATTTAGGATAACTCGTAGATCAACGAAAACCACTTGTATTCAACACTCTACATTATTTACTTTGAATTCCATTCAAATTCAGTTCGATTCAACTCAGCTCAAATTCAAATTCAAATCAAGTATTGAGTAACCTAATGAATAACTGTTCGAAGTGCAGTCTTCAAAGCCAAACCAGGGTTAGAATTCCAGACCAATAACCCAGTCCAATTCATGTGTTATAACAACAAAATGAAATGCGTAGTGTTGTTTATATGTGTAAACCTGTGCTGCATGCAAAAGAATGAAGTGACTTCCAGCGGTTTGCCATATTTGTTTATGAAACTTTATGTTATATGATTAGAATCAAGTTAGACAGTGCCATTCTCCAAATAAAACGCTCACCCGATTCAAAAAATGCACCGAAATCTGAGGGACTGTTTATTATGGAGGCTGTTAAATAAGAAAAATGTTTAAATGAGATATGGTGATCGATTCGAGAGAAATCTATTCACTGGATCGATGTTATGCCCAAATATTTTGTTGTTTTCGAGTCAGGTGATGAAATGCATATCAATCGAACAAAGTTGACCGTTTCAATGTAAATATATTCTACTTCAAGGTCACTCATCACGTTCACGTGTGTGCGATAGGGCAAGGTTAAGCAGTGAATAACGAATAGCTTATGTTGATGTCAAAACGCTTTGATCGCATTTTATGTGATTCTGGTTCAAACCTATGTGTTAGTATACCGTTCAGGTTTCCGCAAGTGGACCGATTACTTATTATGCAGTAATGTGTAAGTGTTCATATAAATTACGTAGGCCACAAGCTAATTAAGGTTAAGGAAACATGTTTTGTGTTCTGTTTCACAAATTTGTAGTGTGTTGGTTGATGTACAGTAGGCAGCTACATTTGCTAGCGTATTACATTAATCCCAGACAGGTACAGAGAGTTCAAGTTACGTTGTGGTAAAATTAAGACGTTAGCAGGGATACGTACTACTGGTGAGCTTTAAAAAAACTGGGGTATTGCGTTTTTTTTAAAAACAGGCTGACTGAAGTTCTTTGGGAATGCAGTAGTTGCAATTAACTGCGAGTAATCTTCAGTTTATGTAAAACCAAAATCGCCTACTGCTCACCATTGGTCAAAATATCGCTCAACAGGTTAATGACGTCTGAGCTCTCAACCTAGAGAAAAGTTCCAGTTGTGGGATCACCAGTGGGAGTTAGTGGGACGGTTACTATAACCCCTCTGTATGCGGTAAGGCACTTTGAACATTACTCACAAAATACTGCGATTCAGAAGTTGAATATGATAATGCAGGCGTGCCTGATTTACATAGTTGACAACATGATTGTTTCATGAAGGCACGACCGGCGTGCTTATGACGATCGTGGGAGGATATGCACTACTGATGAGCTCTAACAAGAGCAAAACTCAAGCATCGTACATTTTTGTCAAAATCATCATCATCATCATCATCATCATCATCATCATCATAGACAGCAATACATCAGTGGTTCACACTGATGCTTGACTGCCACACAACCACGGAGAAGAAAAAAGAAAAAGAAAAAAACCTATATAGGAAGAAAGAAAAAAGAGGAGGGGAGGGGAAGTGGACCTAACTATTAAAAAATACTTACGTCTATATTCAGCATCAAGGTGCTTACACCTTGCAAAAAACAACCGGTTTTTGTGAATGCAGCAACTGCGGTCAACTAGGAGTTTTTCAGCTTGAAGGTTATACCCCCAACGTTGTTAGATTACGTGTGACTTAACTTCCGTCGACCTCTGTCTAAACCTGAAAACAAAAGTATAAATCGTACCAGCTGAGGAAGTTAGTCAAAGTTCATTTAGTAATTTTTGCAAATAGAGACTTTTCTTCGTAATAATACACCATCACAACCGTCTGCTGTTTCGTAATTTCACTGTTTCTGGTTTCCAGACTGTGGCCTGTTGTCAGTGTTGCTACTGATGATGACATTATCGCATCATGACTCGCTCCCGTGATCGATGTGACTCAACTCTTGCTTGAACAAAATTTTATCTACATTACAGTGTAGGCTGTACTGATTATTTCATTTCCGTTGTGAGCTCAGTGACGTGTTGCATACAACTTTCATTCTACATTAGCGTGGAGGCCGAGGATCAAAGCTTTTTCCCGGACAAGACCTTTCTCGATAAGACCGCTATTGTCAGCTAGCAAGTTGCCAGTCAGTAGCGTTTTGAACAGCGTCACCTAGATGCGCTAATGCACATACAAAGCGACCAATCTACTTGCAAAAAAACTTCGTCGAGTATGGAATTTGGGATTCAGATTACGCAATAGAAGTAATATATTTGCGTCACAAAGTTCCCGGAAAAATCAGAAGATCAGTTGGAACAGCCGCCGTAAAAGAATGTAAGCGTTCAATTAACTGGCAACCAAATTCCAAGGTGCTGATAATGACTTTCGCGATGAGTGATATCTGACCTTGGTAAGTCCACAACGCTTATCATCATTTCATTTGAGCTAGGAGGGTTAAGTTGTCTCTAAACAACCTGTGCAGTCACAACAGATTCAGCGAGTTGCAGTTACGTGATCTATCGACTAGATGCGTAGAAAGATAACCGCTTGGCATTAAATTCATATCTTCATAGTTGATGTTAAAAAAGACACAAATGGAGAATATACTGCAGCATATTTTACAATTGTATGGGATTTATTACGCTCCGAAAACCAGTATCGTTTACATTGTTTAGCAATTTTCTATTCGTTCAACAAACTACGTTCAGGTTAAGAAATGAAAACGAGGTGGAGGAGGACTAACAATTTTTAATAAGGCGGACTCGTTTGTTGTTTGACCAATGAGACATACATGCTGCTAGCAATCCTTCCGAAACTCAGGCAGTCGCGTAAAAGATATACGGATAACCTGACACGATTCAAGATGTAACAACAACATTTCGATCCAGCGTAATCATTGTAATATTGTAGTCCCACATACACAGTGTAGCGTTCTGATGTAACACGGATTAGATGTAGCCAACGAACAAAATGCCAGTTTGTTATATTTCATGTTGAAGATTACCAGATATTAGTTGAAGTGGAAACGTAACGGAAAGTCTGAGCAAAGCTCAAGTTACATAACAACTTTTATCATGCAATGTATAGCGTTTTGAGGATGAGTATCGAAATATTAGTAGTGCATCAGTGCTATAACTTATAGGTGAAAGTAGCTTAGGCTCTGGGTTTACAATTATGTGACGATTTTAATTAGATCCAATGACTGTTTTTATGGACTACTCTTCCTGGTGTTGTATAGTACTATTTAGTGTTCTTCAGCAACGGACGCAGCTTGACGTCCCGTCATGCGGAATACATGCCATCACAGGAAAAACACGTCAAATTTATCGGTTTTGACCAGTTGTGTTCAGAGATAGTCACGAACGCATTCACAAGTGAGTGCATTATATTATTAAATCCTATACAGAAAACGGTACCTTTGTTTGGTACCATCAATAGCAGTGTTGAAAGAAAGGTAACTGGTTTGTGTTTCTTGACAAACGTTCGTTATCACTGTCGTATCACTGTCAGCAGAAATCAGATAAGCGCGATCACTCGTTCGTCACTGTCGTCAATAATTATGGATTATGTTAGGAAAGCCAACGAACGATGAGCAGGCTCTTTCGTCCAACTCGATTTTGATCGGGAGGATTGACTGAGACCTTGGAAGAATATCCTGCTGCACACAGCGTTTCATATAGCACTTGACGACAAGCTATAGAGGGTTGCATACTGTAAACTGCAGCTACCGTGCTCAACGAACGTGCCGAATGTCACGTGCTATTCAGCACAAACCAGAGGCATTACGGAGATTTCTTCTGTCATTCTATTCGCGCACGGTCAAAAAATGCCCAATGAATCCACTGAAGTGAAACATGATTAACTGCGGACCTAGACATTATAATCCTCAAAACAATACTTTATCGCAAATGATTAGCCACGGGCTAAAATTGCCCGAATTAGCGATCTACAACAAGTACAACACATTTTTTCCTGTTCTTGATTGCGTTTTTGAGCAGGAATGCTGATGAGACAGAAAATTAACCGAACGCTATTGTTACAACACTGTTCAATTCTCCACCTTATGAGGGAAGTAGCCGAGAAGGCACTTTAATAGCGTGCGAGGGCAAACCTATCTGGATGTTCAGTTCAGTACATGCAGATAATAATCTGCTTTGAATTTTACCCAACATGTTGCTTTACTAGACCTCCTAGCAATAGGACTTCCATTTCTTCTCTTCCTTTATATGACATGAACATCTGTGTGATAAGAATTGGAAACACTACTCAGTTGGCTTGCCGCTAACGTTTTTCAAGTGGTACAGTTTAACGTTTAATCGATTTTTTAAACACCACTCATGACATTAACATTATGGAAGCATTCCTCCTTTATATGTCGTTTTGTTACATGTCTCACAATGACAACTGATTAATGCAGGAGCAATAACAGCTTAAAAGCAGCCGAATCTGGATCATATAACAAACGTGAATTTTTTGTTGAAACAGCTATTCTTTTTTCACCGGTAATTAGCACTGTGGATCCAACACGGATGACATCTTGCAACCTACCTTGTTAAGTCCACGCCCAATTCTAAGCTTGGTTGACCAGGTAATCTGGACATCTACTGTATTTTTAACGTTTGCAATACTATTTAGACACCTACAGAAAGTTAGTACTGGTGTAGAACTAATAGTCCTGATTAATCATGACAACTTCTGGTCTGTTGAACTGCAAAGCAATACTTTAATTTATTACTGTGGACTAAAGCCGTTGCACAAACAAAAAAAGCTACTGAAGGGCACCTCTGACCCACGTGTATTCCAAATATTCCAAATAAACTATTATGTATAGCGTTAACCATTGATGAATAATGCGTTTCAATAATATTGCACTTTACAAAATTGTCTTCCAAAGGATGTTTCAAGTTTCAACAAAATACCCACAAACGCGGTCCTTGGATAATTTTAACATTCCGTGGACTGCGTATACAAACTGACTTAAGAAACGACTAAAACACTGTTCTTTTTTTAACCCGGCCGCCCCTAGAATAAAACGTGGCAGAACCAACACAAATTAGGATTGAACGAGTGAGTTGTCTGTCTTGTAATCTCACGTTTTAACTTATGAAACTAAACTTTTAGCACTTCGAATCATTAGATGTAGTTCTCTTTTTGTGTTCAACATCTTTCAAGCAACATTCCAAATAGAAAACTGTTTAGTTCCGATCGGTAGTCCGTGGATGGGGTTGACATAAGTTGAACGTGTCACAGCTGACAGAAGAGTTCACATCCATTGTGGCTTCACGTGCTTTCTTTTGGAAAGCAGTTCAAGACTCCCATTATCTTCAAGTTAACGAGTGGCGTAAGTTGCTGTCCTGAATGGAAGTTGAGCTTAAATATTATTACTGATCAAACAAATTTTTTTATCACAAGAAATTGCTGCTGAACCTCTTAATGTCCTAGGTCCTTCACGTTCAATATGAGATCAATAGGTGATGGTATACATCATCAGTGAGCCCTAACGGCAGCGACATTAGAGGCTACTGCTTCTTTTTGAAAAGACAGTATGAATGCCAGGGTTCTGGTTAGCCGTGAGTCTTGTTCAGTAAAAGCAACGGCCTTTTTATACATTTTATCAGATGAGATATAGCGGATTAACAAAGGTTATTCAGTATCGTATTAGTTTTACAGCTTCAATCCATTTACAAACCATGTTCTCTGGGCTTTGCACTTCGAAATACTACCAGCAATTCCAGCATGAAATGGCCATCATGGTTTCACCCTAACCTGTCTGATATGATTCTGTTTAGCGATGAAACGTAAAGATGTGCGCTCTGCGGATACTAATCGATCAAACCTAGGTGCATGATACCCTATATCATCCATAGTCACGTGACCTTCAACATCTGTTAAATCTATGTGATTTCCAAACGTGTGGAAAAACGGTTAGAGTGGTCATGTGGTACGATTCCAAATTCATACGATTTGCGAGAAAACAGTAGACATAAATTTCTCATTATGTGGGTGTATTTGTAAGCTGCAGCGATCATTGTGGAAAATGTGGTTGATAGCACTGACAGAGAAGAAATGATTCTTTTCACATGCTCTATTGTGAGGCTATCCTTGATTGATGAGTTGGCAATCCGTTCACCATTTCAATTCATAAAAACGTATCACTTAAGTTTTCAAGGTGCTTATACCCAAAAGACTTTAACTTGGGCGCCAACAGTTAGGTTCGCTATCTGCTCGCTTAACACTCAGGTGACCGAATAGTATACTTTGCTAGAAAACAAAAAAGAATTTGGTTAATTCCCTCATTGTAATTGTCAACATAATTATTGGCCTCACTGGGTTGCAACACTTATCACCAGAAAGTCTCCGACATTTTTATCACAGGACGTAACATAGGGAACTGATAAACGTAGCTGTCGTTCTCCGCCTTCCTGTTCCCAACAGTTACTGTGTCTCCTCTCGAGACGATCGGGCAACCTGATCATTACTCACAAGCGAAAGTGGTTGAGCGTTCACATGATAATTCGGTCGTGCCTAATGTGAGGTCAATGGCGCAGTGGTCAACACGGTTGCCTCATGAAAGCGTGGCCGGAGTTCTAGTCCCGGCCGTGGCAAGATATGCACTACTGACGAGCTCTAATGAGAGCGAAACTCGAGTCTAGTGCTTCTTCCCAAAGAAAACCGACTGGAAAGTCTATGGGAATGCAACAGCTGCGATCAATTGTGGGTGATGTTCAACTTGAAATTAACCAAATCCCCGACTACTCACCAGTAATCTGAAGTTTTAATCACTCCTGGGTGCTATCATCTAGTTGTGTTTTTCCCCAATCCTCTCTGTTTTTCTTCTTGCGACATAATTCTTGCTGCACACCCCTGAAAAATGACTGTAAAAGCACCTACCCATTTTAGGTTCCAATGCATCTAGAACTACTCGAACATTTTGCGTACATTTCTTAACCGCTTTTCTTGTCCATTACAAAATGAGTTCACTCAGTGGGGTTCTACTTAATAGAGCCGTCAAACATTTGTGTTATTCTTTAATCGAACGTCTGCATGTAGGGTGTTAGTGCTACCACACATGTCAGCCTCTAGTACAGTAGTTATTCAAAAATACTGTTCACGAGTTTTTGCGATTGCTTCAGTTGTTTCTTCTGGTTGGTCGTTTTGTCATGCGGGTTGGTTCCTGTGTTATTGATTCTAACGGAGTTATGCACAAACGGCTCCGATAACACTTTCTTTGAGTTGGTATAGGAAATGTTGACTTTCAGTTTACACAACGACAAATTGTGTGATTTCATATAAATTTATTCTAGCGGATTTGACCATACAGATAAACAAAATCAATAAACGGATATTCTAATGAGGTGTTGAGGTTTTTTGAACTCAAGATCCATGCTATTCACATAGTACTGTTTTGAAAACATACCAAAAATCGATAAGTACGGACAGGTTTTTAATCAGTCGTAATTTCGTCGATTACTCTCTTAGCTAGGGGTGCAGTCAATATTTAGGTCAGCTGAAATCGTACACAAAAGTGCAAGACTAAAATGTAAGTTTTGTGGGGTCATTTGCCTTAAAGTGCACTGGTCCACAATTATTAACTTTGTAAATTAGTAAGCAAGTTTGTAACAAAAACAACGCAATATAAAACACGTGAGTCATAGTAGTTACTAGTTCGACTTCTTTTAGTACGAGGTGAAACTAAGACAGTGGACAGCCTACACGTTCAGAAATCATTAGGTTTTCAAAAAAGTAAGAGTCGAACTAATATTGAATACACTGGTGGAATATTAATCTATTCAACATGGGGATAACTGAAGGGATTAAACTAACACAGATTTCTTGGGGATGGCGAGTGCCCTAATGGTCTATTAAATTCAGTGAATATTATGCAATGTTTAATGCTGTAGGTGCGAATGTGCGTCTCTTTCACAACAGAAAGTACGACGAGTTCATGTTTGTTTTTATTTGCGTCTGTTAGCCACACAGTCATGATCATGAATAATAGAGATTATTGTATATTCTCCCTGACTTATTAATCACATAACTACAGATGATAAATAATAAGTTCGTCAAAAGCAACACAAGAATCCAGTTTGTTTCCAATATATCTTGACCGGACGCCATTCAACTCGATTTAGTAAACGATCAACATAAGCCGCACAATACATTCAGTTTGCGACTATCGCCAATGTCGCGACTAGCAAACACTGGTTCATGTCTGTCCTAGTCTATATGAAGAATGAGGACAACTGAAACTCCCCAGAGCTAAACAGTCACCTTGTTAACGACCTTCCTGAATGTGACGTTCGAAAGTGGAGTAAACCAACTAATACCAGATTACAGGTTGTTCAGAGTATCAAGAAAGCTGTCCGCATAAAAAATCCGGACAAATGCATTATGTTGATATGCACAGTTAGCGGAAGGATTAGCAGGCCCTATCCCCCCTGGGTAGACTTATGTGATATGCGCTCACAACTACAAAGCTAAGGGTTTTTGACCCCCCCCAGGTCCCCCCTTGTTCCTGACCAATTGTCGTTAATAGTTGATACTCCTCAGACATGATCCGACAGGTTGATGTCGAACCAGTACTTCGTTGTATATACCAAAAACTACGAACTCACTACAGTATTTAGCTGATTTTACAGAGACGATAGCGTGCTTCTCTGTCAGTCATTTCACTACAGTCTAACAAGACGTCCACAGTTAGGTTGAGACAGAAAGAATACGATATATAAGCCAAGTCCTTATAAACATCACTACGAGGAGGTAGAGCAAGTTCGTATTGACCCCAGTGGGAAGTACTTTCAGAGAAGTAAAATATATGACGTGGAGTAAGTTAGAGAGCTATATCTGTTTGATCACATGAGCCACCATTTTGTTTATTGAAACCTCGTTTAAAGATCTGATAAACAGAGTTGTCCGCCAGATGTTTATAAACCTATTAATTTGTCTGTTACTCGTTTCTATTTTGATTTTAAAAGCCACTTTTTAGTACGTAGTCGACGTGCTAAAACGAAGTCTTTCTGTACGCAAAGGGGTGGCTTACGGGAAAAGATTGCTTTGCTGTTAGTATGTTAATAGACCAGAAAGGTTGAGTAATTGTGAAACCTCAGTGTTTGACATCCGACAACCCGCTGTATACACCTAATAAGAGTTAGTTAGTTTTTGTTTGCAGTGGTTTAACTTTGCGTATCATTCCATATTCTGATCGGTGCCTCTTCCTGTTTCATTGGAGAACTGAAACGTGAATGAAACTAATTCACAATATACTCAGCGTTTCGCGGCTACACTACTCAAATGACAAACGGGGATTCACAAGTTCAAGTCAGTAAGCGGTTACCAAGGTGAGACCTAAGTAGATTTTTCAGACCCTAACGGTCTATTTCATACGAATAATTCTGATCTCAGTTAGGGATCACCAAAACCGACAATAAACGAAATCTGAAGGTAGACAGTATATCTCCAATGGTCTCCTTCAAAGAGGTTTCCCCTGAATCCACACTTTCCTTTTGATATGACTGTATACGTCCTCTTGAGAAACTGCGTAGTTACCCTTTTTACCCTTCGTACGTTACAGGATTATCTAGTGAATAGACGCCATTAATGAAGCCAATAATATTTCTTTAATTTCTGTTGTAAACAGAGCGTTACTGATAACTGTCTTCAGCTTAGAGTTTGCACAGACCTTGAAAGGAAGCATTAGACTCACCTTTCTCTCTTGTTAGTACTCGGTAGTAGTGCTTTTTTCGGCCACAACAGGGCTGTATTAAAACAGAACCCCGTATTACTAATCAGTATGTAACTCAACAAGTCAAATGACTTTTGTGATTCCTATTTGACGAGAAGTCTAATCGGTGGTGTAACACATGGCAAGTTAACAGGACACCTACAATTTCTTTTCTCAAGAGGACTGGGTAGTCTGATCAGCGCTCACAGACGAGCGTGGTTCAGTTTTTGCAGTGGTCAATACATTCACCTCATAAGAACATGGACCTGGATACAAATCTTGGCTGTGGCACGGACATGCTCTTCCGATGAGCAGTACTGGAAGTGAGACTCACGTACGGATATTATTTTTTGAAAAGACCGGTTGGCAAGTCTATGAAAACTTGAATACGACATCCAACTCTGAGTGGCGTTTAGTTCTGTAATTGTTTGTGAATCATTCTCACTGGGTTGGCGAAAACTGTGGCCACCGTTTTGAGAAGAATCAATGAATCAGTGCTAATAAAAGTGAAGTAATGAAACTGGCAACCTTGACTTCTAACTGACACGAAGAATATGTATTGACTAGCTGATCGATTGCACCCAGACATACCGTTGGTACTGTACTCAGTAGCAGATTTGAGGACCTAGAATGAAGGATCAGGTATCAAAATTATTGAATAAAACAGGCTCAGACTTAATGCCTTACGGGGGTGGGTTAAAATTGAGCTGATGAGCCAGTTGCTTAAACTAACTGCACCAAAAGGGGCAGGTCACCTCTGAAATGGATGAGGTTATTCTTGGCTGGTTCACAGTAAGTAGAAAGGTCACACAAATCAGGCAACTCACAACAGTTGAGAGTGCATTTCAGTGAGCTCTGTAAATGGTTCTTTTCAAGCCACTGCTAAGAAAATCTTCAGTTTGATGTGTGCGCTAAGCGGATCAATACTCTTACACGGTATCTCTTCGGATTGATTACCACCACTAATTGTCTGGTGGTTTAATCACTTTTTCTGTAAACTAACGGTGTGATTCGTCTAGAGTAGAAAAGAGAAGATAACCACTGTCGGACCAGCGGTTATGAGGTTAAACTCTTACAAATCAGAACAGAGTTATGGAGATTCGAGCTTTCAAACAATAGAACCTGCATGTAACCATATATGGTATTCAGGATGCAGGTAATAGGCTTTAGTGTCTTCTGTTGCACAAATGCTGTGAACTCCTTTTTAAACCTAGCTGTCATGTGTATTTACAGAAAAATTACCACTTCTTTTAACCGACCAGCTCTGTTAAGTATAATACTGCTATCAGTTGGTTTGGAATTTACAGTGCTTTAAGTAACTAAACAAACATCGAATATAAACGTTGCAAACTAACAGTTTTGGCTGTTATATTTTCAATCGCTGAATCAGTTTTAATGACGCAGGTAACTTGGGATAATTCACGTCATTATTGTTGTTTTTGCTACTCTCTAGAATTAGACGGCTTGAAGATGTCAGCCCAAGTCTAGTCGAATGTAACATGGCTGCAAGCTATTTAATGATCTCAGTAATCTGAAGTTTTAATCACTCCTGGGTGCTATCATCTAGTTGTGTTTTTCCCCAATCCTCTCTGTTTTTCTTCTTGCGACATAATTCTTGCTGCACACCCCTGAAAAATGACTGTAAAAGCACCTACCCATTTTAGGTTCCAATGCATCTAGAACTACTCGAACATTTTGCGTACATTTCTTAACCGCTTTTCTTGTCCATTACAAAATGAGTTCACTCAGTGGGGTTCTACTTAATAGAGCCGTCAAACATTTGTGTTATTCTTTGATCGAACGTCTGCATGTAGGGTGTTAGTGCTACCACACATGTCAGCCTCTAGTACAGTAGTTATTCAAAAATACTGTTCATGAGTTTTGCTTGCTCACTTTTGGTGGCGTTTGTCATGCGGGTTGGTTCCTGGTTATTGATTACATAACGCGGAGTATGCACAAACAGGCTCCGATAACACTTTCTTTGAGTTGGTATGACATGTTGACTTTCAGTTTACACAATGACAAATTGTGTGATTTCATATAAATTTATTCTAGCGGATTTGACCATACAGATAAACAAAATCAATAAACGGATATTCTAATGAGGTGTTGAGGTTTTTTGAACTCAAGATCCATGCTATTCACATAGTACTGTTTTGAAAACATACCAAAAATCGATAAGTACGGACAGGTTTTTAATCAGTCGTAAATTCGTCGATTACTCTCTTAGCTAGGGGTGCAGTCAATATTTAGGTCAGCTGAATCGTACACAAAAGTGCAAGACTAAAATGTAAGTTTTGTGGGGTCATTTGCCTTAAAGTGCACTGGTCCACAATTATTAACTTTGTAAATTAGTAAGCAAGTTTGTACAAAAACAACGCAATATAAAACACGTGAGTCATAGTAGTTACTAGTTCGACTTCTTTTAGTACGAGGTGAAACTAAGACAGTGGACAGCCTACACGTTCAGAAATCATTAGGTTTTCAAAAAAGTAAGAGTCGAACTAATATTGAATACACTGGTGGAATATTAATCTATTCAACATGGGGATAACTGAAGGGATTAAAACTAACACAGATTTCTTGGGGATGGCGAGTGCCCTAATGGTCTATTAAATTCAGTGAATATTATGCAATGTTTAATGCTGTAGGTGCGAATGTGCGTCTCTTTCACAACAGAAAGTACGACGAGTTCTGTTTGTTTTATTTGTCTGTTAGCCACACAGTCATGATCATGAATAATAGAGATTATTGTATATTCTCCCTGACTTATTAATCACATAACTACAGATGATAAAAGTTGTCAAAAGCAAACACAACAATCCAGTTTGTTTTCCAATATATCTTGACCGGACGCCATTCAACTCGATTTAGTAAACGATCAACATAAGCCGCACAATACATTCAGTTTGCGACTATCGCCAATGTCGCGACTTAGCAAACACTGGTTCATGTCCTAGTCTATATGAAGAATGAGGACAACTGAAACTCCCCAGAGCTAAACAGTCACCTTGTTAACGACCTTCCTGAATGTGACGTTCGAAAGTGGAGTAAACCAACTAATACCAGATTACAGGTTGTTCAGAGTATCAAGAAAGCTGTCCGCATAAAAAATCCGGACAAATGCATTATGTTGATATGCACAGTTAGCGGAAGGATTAGGGTAACAGTGATATGCACACGCAAAAGCAACGGTTTTGAAGTGAACTCAGAAACCACAGGTTGTCGCCATTTTCTGTATAAAAAAACGAACTTCTAAGTTTTACATCAACGACGTCATCTGTCATCTTTCACACAGTTACAAGACGTCCACAGTTAGGTTGAACAGAAAGATCTATCTAAGCCAAGTCCTTAAAACACATACCGAAGGAGCTAAGAGATTCGTAGACCGTCCAGTGGGAAGTAGCTTTCAGAGAAGTAAAAATATGACGTGAGTAAGTTAGAGCTATCTGTTGATCATTGACCACATTTTTAGTATTGAAACCTCGTTTAAAGATCTGATAAACAGAGTTGTCCGCCAGATGTTTATAAACCTATTAATTTGTCTGTTACTCGTTCTATTTTGTTATTGCGCATATTAAGTCGTTGCTATTCTTTCTTACAAATGGAAGTGATCATACGATTCGCACTTCCAAGTAATGAAACTTGACTATTCTTTCAAAAAATGGACAGAGGTTCAGTAATCTAGATAAAAATCTCTAACAGGAGTATTGCAAATGGACCAACTGGTTAAGGTAGCAATGTCAGCTGTTGATAGACAGAGGAAAATTGTGGTTGATATATGATTAACATTGCTCGTAATTAATTGCAGCTTTCCTTATCCGCTGATGCTTTCCGAAAGGGGCCGACTAACCAGTCCATGAGAATGCGATAACCAGAATAACTTTCGAGTAACTTACGTACGTTAATCAAAATCCCTTAAATTATCAGTACTCAAAACACCGCTCAACAAGTTTGATAATTTCTGGGATTTCAACTTGGTAAGAAGTCCCCGTCGTTCGGTTATCGTTAAGGGTTAACAGGACTGTTACTGTCTCCTCTCAAGGCTCTCGGGTAACTGGCAAGCGAGTTGTAACTGAGCATATACATACGATACATCAGTCAGCGAAACAATGGTTAACACAGCTGTTCCGTAAATGCCTGGTCGTGAGGAGGATAGTGTTGACGAGCTCTAACAAAAGCGAAACTCAAGCGCAGTGCTCTTTTTTGAAAGGTGCTGACTGAAAAGCCTGTGAGAATGCCGAATCCATGAGCAACTGTGAGTGGTGTTCAACTTATAATAATGTTAGTTATTTGCTTGCCGTTAACTGGATGAACGATTATCGGCACCTCCGAAAGTAATAATGTTCGAGTATTTGGTAAGTAAAAAACAACTAAGTAGTTAAGTAAGAGTTTGGTATAATGAATTTTTTTCTTTTTCAACCTCTTCAGAACAGGCCTTCAGCAATTTGCAGGCAGGCTCCATTGTTCACACTTGTGACCATTCGTGGAATTAATTCATTATGAATTACATGTTCTGGAAAGAGCTGGTGATTGTTACCTTGACAAACTGCACGTTCTCCACATCCG
>LOND01002090.1:38216-67670 GCA_014220965.1 Paragonimus kellicotti | reverse complement strand
ACTAAAATAGAGCTATCGTGCAGCCAGTTCCGACGCCAAGAAATGCCTTTGCAGAAGTTGCGCCTCGGTTTTCAGTTCGGTGACTTCTTTTTGAACATCGGACCAGCTAAAAAATAGGGAATATTAGTAGCAAATAACGGTCAGAAATGTGATAAAAAGTATACATAAGGGAAATCGTCAATTATTGGATCGTCAAAAACGGCAAAAAGCAACATGTGGAATAATTACGACAAATCTAGTCCAACTAAAATAGAGCTATCGTGCAGCCAGTTCCGACGCCAAGAAATGCCTTTGCAGAAGTTGCGCCTCGGTTTTCAGTTCGGTGACTTCTTTTTGAACATCGGACCAGCTAAAAAATAGGGAATATTAGTAGCAAATAACGGTCAGAAATGTGATAAAAAGTATACATAAGGGGAAATCGTCAATTCCTGGGATAAATGTGACAGTGCAAGCTTCTCTTCGAATCGGTTATTTAGCGGTGGATTGCACGGACTAGGCATCGGTCAATAAAATTGTTCTGTTAAGAATAGGGCAACCAAAGAACAATCGTAAAACAAGAACAAAACTACCAAAATAAGGAAAACAGAAACTGAGTAGCATGTTGATAACACTGAAACAGCTTCACGAAAGTGTCGAACTTATAAACACATGAGACATCAGTTAACTGAACACATGTCGGCCTAGGACACTCGGTGCGAAACGATCTGTTACTTCATAAAAATGGAACAGCATTACGGAAATAAAACGCAAAAGCGTAAAAGTAGGTGGCGTATAGAATAAGATGTTCCTCCGTATCATGCATCCATTTTAATAGGCTTTCTTTGTAGGAAGATTGTCGAAAAGATTACTAAAAACAAAAACGACCGAACTGAACAACAACGGTTTGTTTATATTACCGTAAACATGAGGATCATAGTTAACACCCAAAAACGGAATCGGCAAAAGGAATAAAACAGTTTCATACCGTAATCCGAGCCGTTCATGCTGTGATTCCAAGGAAGAAAGCAGTTTCTGCTAACATCACTACGGAATTAGTCAACTACAGACAATAAAATCTATAGCACACGGATATTACATATCTGCCGTACAAACCGGAGGTTCAAAATATGCATGTGTACATATGTGACTATTTGTGAAAAGACAGAATGGAGTGGATGGGGTGAGGCAAGTTACAGACATGGCGAATTTGTCTGCCGCCAAATAATACGTTCGACTGTTTGGGAGTGCTGCCGCTTTTCGTCACCGAATCTTAGGTAAAGAAAACGAATTCCGATTTAAAGTCACATTATGAATATGAATATGGACTAATGTGCTGGAGCTGAGAAACCGTTATTGATCACTTATGAGTTGCTTGTGTGTAGGCTCTCAGGTTCAACACCATGAGGTTGTTGTTATATGATATGCGTTTGTTAGTTATCACGAAGAAATTATACCGGTACATAGTTATGTAATTCTTAGGACTTGTCAGCCCAATTCACATCCAAAGAATAAAACAAGATAAGTGAATACAATGAAAAGAAATACAAATAATTAGCTCGTGAATAGTGTTGCAGTTGTCATTTTTCGGACGAATTCTTACAGGCTTAATGACTGAAGACAGGCGAAACATCCACTTGCCTAGAAACATCAAGGTACACCTCGCTATACAGCTTTATTGTGCGAATTAAAGACTAAGCCTAAATTCTCGGTACCATACATCGATTTATACAAATTAATACCCTTGTAGTTCATACAGCCCTGCATGTCATATAAAAGCAAGTACTGATCAAGCATCGGTTTGTAATTATTAACTTTTCTTTGCCAGGCTCCTATGGATTGAACAAACTCTCATAGTGAAGTGAATAGTATAGATATAAATTAAAATGTTACTGAGCATGTTGTCATATCCAGCGTAGTATCTGCAATGTACACCAATAGCATGCACATAATTCCGTCAGACTGCGAAAATGATATTGTGATTGTAATAAGCTTTTACTTGCTCTAAACGATCGAGTTCGGATTCAATTTAGGACGGAATAAGCCGTATGGCTGTGCTTTAGTAAAAGCAGATTTGCAAAATTAAGAAGCAGAGAATAAAAGTATTAAAGTGGTTTCTAATAAACAGAAGTGAAGAATTCAGATCGACTCACCGCGAGCGCGCCTTCAGCAACCTGCTTCGTTACGACAGATAACCTCCGGATCAAGGACGCAAAGCTGTTGAAAAATCAGAGGACAAGACAGATCAATCGCAGTCGTGTTTTAAAGTCACTTAAGCTTTATTTGTGTTCTCATCTTCAGAAAGCCTCATAAAGTATTGGTTAAATGAAATAAACAATCATGTGTTAGCATAAGTTTTAGGACTGAGTTAGAGCGACTGACACCAAAGTATTTACAGGAATCCGACTTTTGGACTAGATGCTACAATGAGTTTGACAGCTGTCAAGTAAAAACGGTGAATATGCACTAGTTCACCAATACGGAAACGCTTCTGGAATACAGTCGAGTGCTAGTAATAACATCATCTTTTGACTTCGGCTAGATTGCGCTATCAGAGAAATACTCAACAAATGATACAAATTCTAGCGCGTAGCGTCCAAAGGTCAGGGCAAAAAAATTCACATTGGACTGCAAACCGCTGTATACAGTTTATATCTGTAAAAAAAAATAAACATGCTGTAGCTCATCACGTATAAATGAAACGAAAAACGAGTAATTTCGTTTGCTTGTCTATTTTGCTCTTGGATCGACCTATCAGTTGTAACTCAGCCAATCACACGCAGACCGGCTAGCCGACGTCATATCGTAACAGGATAAGAAGACAATCGTGTCAAAGCGCAAGTGAACTAAGTGGGTACTGGTCCCTCAATGTCGATGGTTTGGTCAGACGATACACAACACGTTTCGAAAACTTATCCAAGCTAAACTTCAGCATCCAATAATGGGAGCATGTGGTTAGCCATGGGTTAACACTTAGGTCATTGCGCACCTACGTAAGATATCTGCTGTCTACCCATTCATGTTATGCGTGCATGAAAAAGCCCTCCTAGAGAAGCCGTTTAGGAGATCGAGTTACCTTAACAGTGGTGTTTACAATCAGATAACGCTATTACGGAGGTTTGGCTTGACAGTTAGTGAAGAATCAAAATGTAGCGTCATTATCGAGGTCTGAATGCATCACCAAAATCACCAGAGTGAAAAATGGAACATTAACCCCATTGGTTATGAGTAACACAACGCAAATTTGCGAAGAAAACCCAGTGAAGTGTGGTGTTCAAAGTTCACGGTGGATCGGAAAAGAACTAAAAGAGCAAAATCGAAGGCAAACTGATATAAAGGCTATTTAAAAAATTCTAAACTTTCGGAACAAGCCTTATCGAGTTAGGAAAAGACAGAATAAGCAGCGGAAACATTGAGAACGGGAACTTACCTTAGAGGAGGCTGAACAATTTGCATGAGTTGATCAGTTTCTTCTTCTGGTAAGCACTAAATCGAAATTGAAAAGAAGGCAAACACGAATACGGAGCATCGAACGCTATCACATACTGAGCAGCCCGATGTGATAATCCAATCAGAGAGACGAGTTCAGCCAACCGAACTGTAGAACAAGGACCATTTTGTAAGCGCATAGTTTTGTCGATATTTAGCTAACTGGATAAATTAATCACGAAAGTGAGTACAAGTTAAACGATCGTTCTGGTCAATCTGGACTGGTTGAGTGTTGACTCCACGAGACACCCTAACAACCGCGTGAATTACTGTTCATTAAGACTCCAATAGCTGTTCCAGATTTTACGTTAACAATAGCCCGACAAACCTTAACCGAATGCTGCATTGGAACCGGCGGTTTCTGTTACTGGTTCGCATTCAATTTAAACCCAGTTCCTTCTCGTTGGGGCTTATCAAAATTGACTTCAATCATGCCTGGCATTGTAGGATCCCTTAAGAACAAAAATCATTGTTTTTAAGTGATGAATACCACATTGATTGATTAACCTAGGATGGGCTGTTATGTAAGAGTACTGAATCTTTGATTTGTCAGTAGAGTTGCACATTCCAACGCAGGCAACTGGTGCAAGTCCGTCTAATCACGAAAACTGGAACGAAACTGACATAAACGAACTGTTCGAGGAAACATTAGAAGCCGCTTCCCACAAACAGAAGATTTGATTCCGATATGCACCTACTAAGAATTCCAAAAAAGACAAGGGTTGTTTCAGCAACCCGTGATGATTTCCGTTCCTGACGAGATTTTTAACGGGATTAATGGTGATACGAGACTGTTTCGTAAGCTACGGCTAGTAAACTATGAACATGAAGTCTCACGCAATAGTGGACGCGTGCAATCGTTGCGGTGAGCAGGTAATCAGTTCTCAGGACGTCGTTGCCATAATCTAGGATATGTTGGTGATGTGCGACTGGTTACAAGATCAACGGGATTCGCTAAAATGATGACCAAAGAGTTGTAACCATCCTATAAAAAATCAACGGGCAACTCAGCCGCATAGTCGCTTACCAGGTCGATCGGTGCAGGGGGTGATGGTGATCGTTCGAATGAGGCTTGATGCAGATGGACCTCTCGGAAGTCGAAGTGATCGAATTCAGCCCCAGCTGTTAAGTCTTCCTGTGTTATGTCCAAATCCACATTTCTTGAGTTAACGTTTTTCGGAAGAGATATAAGTGGTTGACAAGGTTGGTGTAGTGATGTAGCAATCTGAAAACCATGCGATTAACGCAACGGTCCATATCAAGTTCATTATAACAGCGGGCAATTGTAATTAGAATTATTCGCCCGTTAGTTTGCAGGAAATGATACAAACCAATGGAAATAGATCGGCTGAGCAATCACAGACGATGAATTACAAGAATAAACGAAGAAACGACTGACGATTCGTGGGGTCAAGCATGTATTGAGGTTCAACCGCAAAACCGATTATCAGTTGGACTTTTAGCGTTTGGGGTTGATAGTCCAAGCAGAGAACTACCCCGACGCATTTTTTTTATATTTCCATAGGCAGTTTCGTAGCTCTACAAAATGTTTGTCATATGAGTAAATATTTTACAAATTCACAATTATAAAGACTGTGGTGTTGGCCAACACGTCATGATTGATAAAAAGTCGACCACTGAGGTACAGATGAGACGATTAAAAATTAAAAAGCACAAGATTGAACAGCCAATCGAATTTGGTAGGAAGAGTAGACACTGGTTTTAACAACACGCGTTACCGACATGTCTTGGTTGCCACGTTAACTACGGTTGACACCCCCCGATTAGTTTATTAACATAGAGGACAGAGATAGTGTACGAGGTCATCTTCAGGGATTCATTAAGGCTACTGGGGTCAGGTTTGAGCTGTCATTCATTTAACAAGTGACCAAGATAGTCTCCAATGCAGTTTAGATATGCCAACCATTCTGATCGGCGAAAGGAGAGAAGCTCATACCTTAATTTGACAGCCCTCTCGGGACAAGACCCAGTGACATCGTACTGCAATGGCTGGTGAGTCGTCTCAGTGACACAAGCAACAAATAAGATGTTAACGTATGGCAATATTTCTCCTGGTGACACTTATGTGTCATACTACTAATTCGCTTGTTTCATAGAACCAGTTTTTCCCTCCACTACCTTAAACGGCAGAATGCACAGACGTTCCAGCGTACCGCACGGTGTATTCTGCATGAGCAACCTTTATCGTATGTTTGTTTTAAATGCACATCTACTGTTTTACAAACAGATGTCTTATTAGTGCCTTCGTTCGCAGTTGCATTAATATGCTAAGTAAATCAGTTTCAAAATTTGCTTAGACACGAACAAAAATTGCGTGACAGCCCTTGCAACGACCGAATTGTATGTGGATGCATTTATGTTTGCTTATCAATAGACCTCACTGTTCAATTGCTGGATGTTAATTGTATGAATCTTGCTTCTGGAACGACCGCGAACAGTCGAGGTTCGCAAATCTATTAAGTCAATCGTTTCGTAATGGCAACATACTGAAGTGATCGCCGCATTGTTCTGATTAGGAAATTGTCGACAGATAAGCGTTTCTTTGATAAAAAAGTAATCAACTACCAGTCATGATGCACAGTGAAAAGCTTTTAGTTAAGCATAATTTATCAGTTTCGTCAACTCCGAATAGTTGCTCGATACGTCGATGTTTGAAGTAGACATTAGGCAACGTCTCATTAAATACTGTGTCACGTTCTGGTTCTTAAGTGAACGATAGACCAGGTTATTGATAAGGCAAGAGCTGAATTAACGACAGTTGAACCAAGAGAACGGTAACTGCAGGAAGGTATGAAGATGCATGGAGGCCCTGTCCTACTCTCAAGAAGCACTCGGCCTTTCTCAGCTACTAACGTTTACGCATGCCTACATCCAAGGACCTCTGTGCAATCCCGAAAGTTTTCAAACCGTTGGGTTCACGCTTGTAAGGACTTCCAGTCTGCTTTCACTACATTTGACGCCCGTCGTCTAGATCCCTTGATCTCCGTTTTCCATACACGTATGTATTTTTAACGTTGGAATGGTTGCTCACAGAAGTGTTCCATAGAACAATGTTGGAATTGCAAGTATGAGGTCTTAAACCATCTGAAAAGACATTTTGACCTAGAGCAACGGGTTCAGAGAATGGTCATCGATGAGATGGAAGAAAAGCAGATCGTTGTACCAGTGAAAGGGAATTTGGGGTGGAAAAAGGCGCAGATGTTTAAAATCATAAACCTTGCTACGTATCTCGAAACAAACCATTTGGCACCCACCTCAGGTCGAAACTGCTTCCTAACACTGGGATAGGGGTTAACCGACTTTGACGACTCTAGAATAGGCTGGATAGGCTCAACACGGGACTTTGCGGGAACTTTACGTGCAGCTTTCGATCTTGAATTTGATGGAGGTGGTGTGGGGGCGAAGAGACTGGGGGCAGCAGATAATACGTCGTCAAACGCCTCAAAGTCTTCACTAGAACTATGGGGAAATCCATCGAGATGAGTAAAGTGACCATCCGGTTCTGTTGGTTTGCATTGAGTGTTAACTGCAGATTCCCATGATGCGGGAATAACTTCTTCACACTGAGAACCCTCAATCACAGTCCCAAGCTTGGGTAATGCAACCTTAGAGCTTTCAGAGGAATGAGAGTCACATCTTGGTTTGTGGGTATTCTCAGAATCCAAAATCTCGGGTACGAAATCCAAATCGCTGAAGTGAAAGATAAAAATCATGTTAGTAATCGAAATGCACCTTATCAAAACAACTGGGAAAGTTTGTCAATGCAGGCGAACGAACTCACCTATCAGTCGGCATAGCTTGCGAAGCCACGGCATTATCAATGGCTTGAGATAAAGTTGGTTTTCGGGAGCGGGTTTTGGTCACCGAAACAGCTTTTAAGAAAAAAACGAGATGAATCAGAATGGGGTAGGTAATTCGACGATAAACAAAATATGCTATTACAAAGTGCACGAAGGACATGTTGCCAGAGTCAACGCAGGTTAATAAAAAGATAATCAACTAATCACAGACATCACAAATGATCTAGCACTAATCACAACTTGATAATTGCACTAGTGGAATACTTCCAATCCAAATAAAAAACCACTGGCAAGTTATATCAGTATTAACGCAATCAAAAGCCCGTGCTTAAGTTCAACGTCATTACACAACTTGATGCGTTCTGACTAAATGCCGCTTCGAATGTGCACGCCAGTTTTTATGGAGAACTTTTTCTCCCGGTAACCCCGTCTATCTTGATAACAAGCTATTTAGGAAGCCGGAGTTTGATTATTCTGATTCACCACGCACAAATGTGACTATCAATCAATCACCAATTGGAGCCCGATTACGGTGACTGCTTCCCTCTAAATCTAAGAAGTTTCACAATATCCAGCTAACATGCGACCTGACATGTACGGCAACGACAGATCTCGTCATGATGGAGAAGAGAGCTACTAGTTTCGCTTCGTTACAAGCAAGATAACATTATGAGCTGCCGTGAATTTAACCGAAACATTTGAATCGCGACATGCGGCAAACGCATTGTGTGAGCTGTATGAAGCATGAACTAGAAGTTAACTAGAAAAATGATGTGTTTGGTTGTACGTCAGATAATTCAAACCCGCTAATAAGAAGAAGTTAAGAAAAGTCTCTGGTAGAGTTTTCAGTAGTGGAGAGAGTTGGAGTATAACAACAGTGCAACAATGTTTAGTCAAGAAATGCAAACATTGCCTTGAAAATGAGTGCACCCAAGGTTGGAATCAACAATGGTTAACGCTGCTTAAAACTGTTTACTCGGATTTCCAGATAACGACAGGCAACAAAGGACCAACCTGACATTTTAGTGTCAACACTGGAGGTTGGCGCATTTTTAGAAGGCTTTTTCTTTTTGTTATTTTTCAACTCATCCAGTGTCATTCGGCATGCTTGTTCAAATCGCTTTTTTTCGCGATCAAGACGTTCACAACGTGAACTGGCGAAAAAACGACGTTTCTTCATGGAGGACACAGGTTTTGCATAAGATGAAAGCAATACAACTTGCGCAGGGGTACTTGTTAATTGCAATGGTGCCAGGTGACTGCTAGGTTGTTGGGCATTAGCATTCGTCTGCAATGTGTTATCCAGTTGTTGATCCACACAAAATGATCGTGATAACGGTAGTTTGGTCGATTTACTTGTGTTAGCTGAACGAAGACTGCGACGTCGCGTTGATGGTGTTAAACCAGCAGTTGCTTTGGCTGGTGGTTGATAATCAGAATCCGACGAATCCGACCGAGAAGGTAGATAGAGTGCCGGATCTTCATCGGGATTCTCTTCAAACAGAGCTAAATTGAGAAATTATGAAGAGTAATTTGAATAACCTTTGCAATTAAATGGATCGAGTCGAGACGACGCAGTTGAGATGTAAAAGATTCTTCTGATAAAATTAATCCTTTTGAAGTCGTAATTAACTTACGGTGAGTACGGGAGTAGTCACGACCTTTCGTGGTCACTCTATTAACCGCACTGGATCGAGCAGGAAAACGGACCTCAGTTGACAACTTGGGTAACGAAATGACTGAAACATATGAGGACAAATAAAAACATTACACATGAAATGACCACGTAACCAACTTTTTTGTCTACAGCAATGCCAAATTTACCCAACCGAGATTTCTGTTAAATAATGTTTCCCTGAAATTATTGAGACATTTGTGAAGCTGTCGAAAGTGGATAATTGTTTGACAGAACTGATGTGCATCATTAAGAAGAGAAATAAGCTAATATCATGGATTCGGCAAGAACCAACTTCTGAATTCAAACGAATCGTGACCGTTTTGAATAACACAGTACGATTGGAACATCATGAATGGGGCTGAAATCTTATATATATATATATATATATATATATATATATATATATATATATATATTCATTAGAATAGAAGCCGTAGTCTGAGATTTGGGTTGGGAATTCAACACATAAGACGAAAGAACTATAAAACAGGGAACAATCATTTTATTTAAAGGTCTAATTAACGTATACGTATGCGGATTATTGCGAATAACAAGGATTCAAACTTTGGGACGCACAATTGATATTCGTCGATTCTGAGACAAATTTTATAGATTTTACAAATTGAGCATGCAGGTTTTAACCTAAATGTGAGAAAATCAACTGTGATACAGTCTTTCACCTTAACAAAAACCATAAAGCAGACAGTAATCTAACAAAATTTTTTAAAAATGGCAGATATAACGAAAAATATTGACCTTGAAAATGGAGGTAAGCTTGAAGTAAACAGTGGGTATGTTCCTGTTCCAAGCTGGACTGGCATCAACCACTTTTACATAAATATTGAATCAACTCAAAAGCTGATTTAAAGAATCTGACTATTGCCTTGCAAACGAAATGATGGTTTATGAATAGAACCTAGTATTTCGATTTTTCTTAACGAGGAAGTAAGAATGTACCTGTATTTAGTAACCAAATCAATTCTACCTGATGAGAAAGATACACTGCAACGTAACCACCAAAACGGGGTATCATTCACAAAATGTTTCCTTTTTTAAAGTAGGTCACGTTACCCCAGCGCAATGTTCGCAGAGCCTAAAATAAAACTTTATTGGACACCAATAGTGTAAATTTCTAACGACTCAGTTGTCAGTTGATACACTGATGTAGACTAACTATAAGGTAATCCACTAGAAATTGAACTCATGATCTAAAGCTGACAATTAAATCTGTAATTATTCGGTCAGGTAAACAACCGTTTTCAACGGCTGACAGGTAAATGTTTAACATGATGCAATTGTTTTAACAATCACTGGATGTGAAATCAAAACCAGTTATCAGAGGAAAAGCGAAATGGTATAAACGATAAGAATAAGTATAATAAACGAGCCCCCATTAGAACAAATATAGAGGTGAGCGAAAATCGTAGAAGACGTGCAGACCAGTCTGGTTCAAGTATTGATAAATTGAACGTTTTGAAGGTTTTCATTGAATGAACTCACTGGTGTACTCTTCGGGTGTTAGTTGATAATTCAGATTGATAGGGGATGAATCTAATAAATAAGAAGTTGAAACATCACATAACTTTCGCGTTATCGTGCTAGCGCCGCTACGCCTGTCGCGTGTCACAGCCGCGCAGTTGGCAGAATATTTTCGACATAGATTCGTCAATTGGTTTGGCGTGACATCCGAAGATGACGATAGTTCTGATAAGTTGATCTGATCGGGACTGGTAAAAAGCTCGTTCACTGGTGATTTCAAGTTATCCTCAAGCGTGGAAGAGCGACTACACCGCGTGTCTCGTGGGCGATCCGCGCTAAGCTAGACGATGGGCAAAGTATATTTAAAACCAACATGAACTACTTGTAAGTAGTTGATAACATCATGATCAGAAGCATTCGTAGAGAACTCAGTAAAATTTGTCAATGAATATACAGCCTTCTACCGACCACCCGCCATTTTAGGCTTTCATCATCACAGTGAGATAAATGAATTTGTCGCCGCTGATTTCCTCATAATATCGTCACCTTCACTGTCCGTCACCTCAGATAAAGTGCTTCCTCCATTCCACCGTTGCACACGCACGTGTACGCTCGTGGCTTAGTTAACTGATGAGCGTACTGATCAACACTACAACTCACATGTGTCTTATTCGTGTCTTTACTTTCCAAGACAGTCAACAGACAATGGAGGTAAGAGGGAGAGATACTGTATGCATTACTGTCCTACCAGCACCGCGGTAGCGAGGGGACGTGAAGGTACGACCAACTGGTCGCCCTTCCGCGGGAAACAGCATTCGAATCCGCTGAAATGGACAGATTCAATTGTGCCTTCTGGAGATTTTTCTCAGCGCGCACTCACTACTTCGGAAATACGAATCGTGAAGGTATGCGTAAGTGCGAGTTGCTGACACAAACAAGGATGTGACATTTGCGTTGGAGACCATCTGTCAATGAGTGAATTGGAACTCGTTAGGCATTTTCTAATTCCATTCACAATCATTATTAGTATTCTCAGAGGCAATTATGTCGCCGGACTCATCGTTCTCCGGAGTCAAAATAAGTAGAACTGCAAGGTTTACAGACCCAGAGGGCTCACCAGACCAGGGGTTTATTCAGTGACGATCCTTTGAAGGAAAAAGTAGAAGAATCGGGATGATAATTGGTAGGCCGATGTGAAAAGTTCAGAACGCCGTTTTAGAACTTTATGATAATTTCATTTGTGGTAACGAACGGTTGCGTAAGTCCGAAAGCACATTCGACATTTCCAGCGACCGCATTACGAGTGTAAGTGTTTCCGTCGATCTCGAATTAGTTTTGGAAATAGTAGAAAAATTAAACATTAGACTAGAACATTATAAAGCAGATGGTATTTGCAAATTTGGTGGGATTTATCTGTTCTTTGTTTGGTTCCCAACAGGTGTGTATCGTTCGTCGCTAGTTGCCTATTATTTCAGAACTTCAGATGTAAAGACAGAGGAATATTTGAGTAGAAAAACACAGAACGGAGTGTAACGAGAGATTCGGCCATAATAAATTTAGGGCTGACACATATTTCCATTTGGTAATTGGTTAGGTACATCCTTATCGTTTTTAGCAAAGTAGTGCTGAGTTCTAACACAAGTACTGTGTGTATACAAGGGCGTAGATGACTATTACAATTTTCTAACGGTGACGTACAGAATTCGATGCAAAAGTGAGAAGACAAGGTCGGTGAAAAATGAAACAGAAGAAGCTGCCCCTGTTACTGAATAGATGAAACCATTTTAAATTCCACCACAGGGGCGGTGACGAGAATAGTGATCATTTAACTAATGGACTACACGCGACCATTGTACGTGCTTTCTCTTGTCACCGTTATTGCCATGCATCCCCATCTTCCGAAAAAAAAACGGGGAATGACGATCAAATCAGGAAAGACAGTACCAACAGATACAGCTGCACATTAGTAATTGTGGAATAAAAAAAGGGTTCGAGACATTATTATACAAAGCGGCAGCGCATCACTTACTATTCTGTTATACGGTGGAGTGGGAAAACGCCCCATCAACAGAGGCAAATGAATGCATCTTTTGTCAGAAGACGCCGCGCATAAAGAAAAACTTAGTACCAAGTCATAGTAGTAAACATTCATGCACCAACCTTGTTCGCTACCGGTTGGATTGGAGTGGCAAAACGCTTATCAGATGCAGATATTTTTTCAACTGTAGGAGGCGTCATCATGCAACGGCTTAAACAAATACTCAATTCTCGCAGTTCGACATCCGCAGTGACCAGACGTGAATCAGGCAATACGCTCTCTGGTTGTGAGGGCGCACTTTCGACAGCCGAAGTAACCACTTGTAACGATATAGGCAACAGTGGAGAGTGTTGGGGAGGTTTGCATTCTAGAAAGAAACGTGCGTAAAAAAAATTAATAGTGGTGATATTGCTCAGAGAAAGATGTTAGAATAGCCGATTGATGATCAACAATGAGGGAGGCTTTCCGTTCTACAGATGTGCTCACTGAATGTGAGCAAGTGACTTGGTCTAGTGCGTTATCAACAAAATACAAAACTGGTCCATCAGGAACATATGACCATAAAATCTACTAATTGAGCTCTAACAAAAGACTTTTCGATAGGAGCTGGCTGAAAGACCTATGGGAAGGTGAAACCTGCAACTAATTGTGAGTGGTATGTGATGTATACTAACCAATGGATGTGATGGAAAAACACTTCATTAAAAAATAACGGAAAAGCATACTATCGACTGACGCTTGAAAAAAAATTGTCCGTACGCTCTGGCTAAGTTTAGTCCGTACGATGTAATCGTCTATGGCGAGCGATAATTTGTTGATCCTTCGGAGAGTGAGACCATCAGGAAGTCAACGTCATTCCACTGTAATGGGATTTCGGTACTCTCACAAGCAACCGACGGTCGTGATCGTTTTAGACCCAAGGACTGCTTTCGATTCGACTGCTCTAGAACCGTCTTCTTCGCAAGGGAGTACCAGGGAAATACGTGAATCTGTTGAGATCACTGTATGCTCACTCTGCAAGCAGGGTGAGGGTTTATGGACAGCTGTCTCGGGCATTCATCACTTCTAGTGGTGTTCGTCAAGGGTGTCCGATTTCCCCCTTCTTGTTCAATTTTGTCATGGACGACATTTTGGAAGGTGCGCTTGAGGAATCCAGTAAGTTTAATGTTGAGCTTCTTCTTGGCGCTAGGTTGACCGATCTGGAGTATGCGGATGACATTGTCTTACTTAGCCCCTCTGCCGAAGACATGCAGACCATGCTGAACAAGGTGAGACCGAGCTGGTTTGTATGGAATGCGTTTCTCACTTTCAAAGTGCTGATGAAACAGACTAGAGCATTCCCACTCTCATCTTTATTGCAAGCAACTCACTTGAGTGTGAACACTCACACACTTGAGCAGCACTATCAAGCTGTAATATTGTTGATGAGATACCAGCGAGGATAGCAAAGGCACGAGTTGCCTTTGCCAACCTGCGTCATCTGTGGCGTCGAAAAGACGTTCGATTGTCGCTGAAAGGAAGAGTATATAATGCTTGTGTGCGTTCTGTTTTGCTCTATGGTTCGGAAACGTGGCCTGTTCGCAAGGAAGATATCAACAGCTTGCTGTATTTGACCATCGTTGTCTCCGCCAATTAGCCCACATTAAGTGGACTGATCGCGTGAGCAACACGGCAGTTCGCCGGCGCGTATTCCGGAACGCTCGGGATGCGCGATCAATTGGTCAACTACTCACGTTGCACAGCCTGCGATGGTTAGGTCACGTACTCCGCATGCCAGCATGCTCAATCGTTTGAATCACAACCGAGAAAGAGAAGAGACGCATCAAGCACCGTTTATTGAAAGAACGAGTCAAACTTGGGCCACAGAGACTCTAAGTTTATAGGACGAAAAGATTACCATACATAGCGTATAAGACGGGAAGCAAATCAAGTGAAACAGTCATATATGGTGATCAGGGCGTTAAAACAAATTGAATTACAAAGGGTATCAAAAAACAAACGCGAGAAGACACAGTCCAGATGGCGCACAGGCATCCGACTGCAATCTGATTGGTTGGGGGAACCATACCACCACCTACGACCATACCATCCGAACTGGGCCGGCCGATCGATGTGGCGTGATGCGTCCTGGCTGTTTCGTTAGGAGATGCGCTTCCTAAAAAGTGGTCAAGCAACAAGCGTGGTCACGAAATGTGAAGACCCTGACTGCTCCACTGAGTAAAGTGGGTAGGTGTCGCCTGCCTGGATGGGGTCCTCGTGATCACTCAAACCGCTGGTTGGAGACGCTATCCGAGATGGCAGCGTGTCGCAGTCAATGGTGTACATGCATTCATACCATCGCCAGTTCCTGCACTTAGTCTTTATTATTATCATGACTGTATAACCATCCCAGTAATGTTTCTTCTTCTAGGATATTCTACATCACTGCTGAGGTGAGTGGTGGTCGGAGGTACAGTGCTTTCTGATCAGGTTCATGGCTGTTGTGATGATGACGAATGGAACAGCTTCGTGAAACAGGCAATAGGCAATACGTGTATGTAGATTAAGAACAACAGAATAACTCTGCCAATAAAATCTCCTGCAATTCTCGATTGTCAGCATCAGACGTGATAACAGCTCTGAATCCACGTGGCTGATTATGGGTGACGCTTAAGGCATAACAAGTGCCTCTTTCTCTAACAGAAAACCAGTAAACATTTATAGACGATTTAACGGACCGTTCGATTCGTGAATGAATTACAATTTCAACGCACATTGAGGAACAGCCACTGTCCAAGGAGAGCCCACATTATTGTATCATCTTAAATAACCGGCTTGTACTGTACGATTGTAGTTGCGATAGCAATAAAACCGATAGGAATGAAAAACTGCACAAATTTCACTTCGGGGCCGATAAACACGGAATAACTCTGGGACGCTGTGCTCAGCTTTAAAAGTAGGACATTGAAGATATCGATTACGGTAACCAAACGAGCCGAATCAATCATATCAAAGCGGTGGACTTAAACCAGCATTTCTAGGACTTTGAGGGATCCACTACCACTGTTCGCCGACAAAACATATTATTACAATCGACTTTCATCACAAAATGTTCGCTCGTTTACTGCCGAGCTTGTTTTGTACATATTGATTAGGACAGCCCCATCCAGTTTGAGTATTTCTTTATAGTTCATGGCCAAATGCTGTACAATATATACCTGGGGAACTGTTAGAATGACCAAGTAAGACACCGTTTCGGTTAGCAAACATCAAACCATCGCGATTATGGATGTGGAGTTATCATACAGTTGATGTGATTTCAGAGAACAACTGTTTTCGATGAGTTCTCGTCCTAGGCTGGTACAATCATATATCAAATCAAGTAACAGTAGGGAAGTTATTGATCAAAAATAGTACGAGGACAAGGCGATTGGGTAGAACACCAAACACGACTTCGTTGTGGTTATGCTCACAAGGAGGAGGTTTTAGGAAGTCAGTGTTAATTGGGGTGAGTTGGAAGGGGGAACGGATCAAATTGTCGCGTGGGTTGAGTGCACGTGTTTGGCCATGGTAATCCCAAGGTGTGAACGAACTGTTTTTGAACACACAAATCCGGTTGACGTAATCGGATTGCGACCGCCTCGGCTATAGACAGGATGCGCCACTTGATCTTTCGTGACGCGGTGGCCGGGGCACGGTAGACGATGCGAAACGCCCTCTCTGCGTCTGTGTCGCTCAGTCAACCAGGTGGGCCAGAATGGATGAGTTAATGTTCTTTGTTATTCCGGAGCGAAGCCACGCCGGGCAGTGTTCACGAATTCTTTCCGATAAACGCCTAGTGGTGCGACCAATATATGCTGAACCACAGGAACAGTCAAATGAATAGATCAAAAAATGAGGCAGCAACGCTAGATGTATTATCTTTCAGATTACGTGGCAACGTCCGTTTTGAATGGAACGTTACGACAGGACTTGCAGCGTAGTAGGTGTCGCGTACTGTGCTGTCCAATCGGGAAAAATCAGAACAGGAATCTGAGTGGCACTAAGCAATCTCAATTTATTGGGAAAAAACAGCAGCTTTTTATAGAAGAACAACAGTATTTACGACTGCTATTAAGCGACAGGCGTCCTCACGTTTTGATTGGCCAGTTTGTTGCTGTGTTGTTCCACGACCTTGCATCTGGCAACTCGGTTGTTTGAAACAGATACGCATTCAACAGCAGCTGATCGCCGTCTATGATTGGTTGGCGCCAGTTTGACCATAATTCCGTCTGTAGCAGCTTGTGCGCGAGCACCGATTGGCTGAACTTTCTCCAATCAAGAAACCGCCCCAGTCCGAATTTCATTACAGTAGGTACTGCCAATCGCATCAGTTAGTTGGCGCGTTATCAGCTCGGCTGCTGCGTCCCCTTTGAACGGCAAGAGTTATATAGATCTTTTTCTTATCAACTGTGTTTACTGGGGCTTGCATTGGTCTCTCTTGCATGTTTCTGGTAATAAATTTCTCAGGATAGGCATTACTAGAAAGAATATCCTGTAACATGCTTAGCTCCAATTCTATCGTATCTTCCGTACAGATTCTTTTTGCTCTATTTGTCAAGCAGCGTACAAGGCCCCGTTTCAGACTAATCGGCACATAGCTGTGGAAGTGTAGATATTGCCCACTCCAGGTTTTCTTTCTATATACACTTCGCTGTAACGATCCGTCTGATCTGCGTGTTAGCGCTACGTCCAGAAATGGCATTCGGTCATCAGTTTCTTGTTCCAAAGTGAACACGATGTTCTTATGCGCCTTGTTAAAAACGGTCAAAAGCTTCTGTAAATCTTCCGTTTTGTCCACTACGCAAAAAACATCTACATATCGTCGATAATAACCCGTCGCTTTAATAGTTTAGTCCAATTCGTTATTCTCGAGCATTTTCATAAGGATGTCAGTCAGTACAGGGCCTAACGGTGAACCCATATCTACACTATCAATTTAGCCGTAAAGCTCATCATTGAATTAAAACTGAATGTTGCCGGTACAGAACATTAATAACCTCTTCAGTTCAGCCACAGGTAGACCGACGTTAATCCGGCGACTTTCGATATAATCACATAAATTGTATTGTTTCGACCAGGGGGACATTGGTAAATAGGGACGAAACATCTAAAGATAGCATTTTCTTGTCGGATACATTGAGTTTAGAGATAGAATCAACAAATTCAAATGTATCTCTCAAATCGTATTTCGTAACTTCTTTTTTAACCGGTTCCAGAATCTCCAAAAGCCATTGCACAACAGCATGATAGGGCAAATTACACATGTCGAGTATCGGTCTACGCGGTATTTCGTATTTGTGTATCTTTGGCAGTCCGTACAGTCGCGAGATACAGGTTCCTGTTGGGCGGATGCACGCAAAAACGTGTATTAATCGCGTCAACCTGTTTCAACCGTCGTAGAATCCTTGAGAACTCCTGTTCAATCATCACTGTCTTATCTTTCCCGGATTTCTTCTTCTGAAGTTTCGTCTTATCAGACAAAGTGCTGATCAAGTCATATAATTGTACCGCCCTAAGATGATAAGTTTCCAGAAACAATTCTGTTCGCTGAAACTAAAATTGTTCTACATGATTTCTACGGGGATTTTCAATTACATGTAGTTATTCTCCTTTGATTACTTGAGATTCTATCTGTACGGTATTACCAATATATATACCGTCATTTTATTCCATTGAATAGTTGACTTACGGCGTATCAGTTTAGGTACGAGGACAACGACAGTAGACAGAATATAAAACTGTACGGGGTCAACATTGACGTTCGGGCAACTGCGAATAGATGGTCATCTCGGTGAGTTAAGATTGGTAATATTCAGTCTGTCTGAGAAATCAGACGCAGACATTTTAACAGGGAAACCAATGAGAAAAGTTCAAGACAGGCAGACCTTCAGACGAACAGACTTCTGACGTTGAGCACGCTACGCCCACTGACCACTCCTCAAGGTATGTACTAAAAGTATTGCGAATAACTTGTATATCAAAGATCATACAAAAATAATGACGTTGGTTTGCAGCTGTCAGTCCGTACGGATCAAGTATACATACATACCCTTACTCATTTGTTGCACGTTGGTCAAAGTGTGCCGGGGAAAATCCATTCAAGGTCGAATAAAAAAAATTTGCTGTGGTCGTTTGTTACTGTTCACGTCGTTTACACGAGGTTCGATGAAAACACCTCAATCAATCAGTCACCAGTGATGACCGAACTTCTTGCGGATATCCCTTGTCAATTAAGTGAACTTCCGTAAGGAATCTGGCAACAACAAAAACTTTCAAGTAGCCAGTGCTTGTTGTATTGATGATCCACCATGCCCCTGCCATAGTGACAGCCACCTGAGTTGCTTTCCAGATGTCAGACCAGAAGTAGATGGGATATGCAAAGATCGAAATGCTAAGCATACTTTCTGAGCCAGTTTGTTGAACATTTTCGATCGAAGTCATGATTGGCTTCTCGACAGACGGCTGCTTCGGAACGAAGCGATAACGCATTAGAGTGTGATCTGGATCTCAGTATATGATTCAACAGGGTCGATAACCCTGAGTGCAGCCATGCAGCCTGTAACCAACATTCATGTAGTTCGGGTGTGACGAAACCTGACCCCAAGAAGGATGGCGCCAAGTGCAACAAAGACGCGTACGATGCGTAAAACCAATGATAGTACAAATAACAGGTACTCAGTGCAAACTTAAAACAGCGGCCTACTAACATCAAAAGGGCGTGAGAATGACCCAAACTTATCTCTGAGATGAAACTCTACGTCATTCAGCAGATTGACCTGATTGATTATATTTGCCAAAGTAACCAAATCAGAACTGCGTATGGACTATAGGAGAGCTCCGAGATCCGAGTGAGAGATGCCTAAAGTAGCCATGCTGGCGCAGTCAGCCGAAACATGCGCAGACAGAGCAAAAGATGTCTGAGTGTTTGGAGTCTGAAGTTGCCTCTAACAGAGTCTGCCTAGCGGATGACAGAGCTTTGTACTAAGATGAGTTCGAAAAAAAAACAAATGCAGACGCAGATACAGTACTAAGTGTCACATCCAATCTTGTCTGATCAAGCGCAACGGGCGTTGAATCACCAGAAGTAAACGACCAGTATCGAATGGACAATCCGGGCGGCGTCAGTTCGATCCCTTTAACGTTCTGGATACTGACCTCCGAAGTAAACCAGACGTCCACTTTCTATGAGGAAGAATGATTTAATGGCCTACCTGGTTAAGGTTACAAACGTTGGGGGTGACCTCGTTAACCCGCATCTTAGGACTAGGCAGTGATCGGGGGTCAGAAACAAGGTCGTGTGAGATAAGACCCATTGGAACATAGCTACTAAGATTAGGCACATCTGTCCTCGAAGCTGTTGAAGAGTCGTTAACAATAGAGCATGAGAGGGATCTGAAAGATTCGCGGGAGCTGGATGTTGCAAACCAATCTGTAGTGTCCTTCGCAGTGATTTGTGAACTGCACTCTTATTTGTACTGTTACTGCTAGCCATGTTTTTATCTCACGATTACCGGTGGAACCATGTCACGAGGACCGATCACGTAGTTAAAATTAGCAATAATTTCAAGACAGCCGTTTTTACCCCGTGAATAAACTCACTGTTCATATCCATTGATTGGAACTGACTGTCTGCTTTAATGTTCTGTTGTATTTCATTAAAACTATTCTACGTCAGATTATTTTGACATTCGACATTCTTGATTGTATCTTCTCAAGTAATAATCTTTCAACAAGAACACCAGCAACTCGACATGAAGAGTTATATATAATGTTTGTCGTCGAAATTTTGACAAGAGTATGATGTAGCGAGACCTAACATACCTGCGCAGCAGAGATGAACAATCACAGTGTACTACTCGTGAGTAGTCAGGCGTAGACATGTACTTAAGTATTGAAGTAACAGAAGAAAACGCTAGAAGGAACATTCGAATGCACTTTGGCAAAGAATAGTGTTTTCCGAATGTGATCGTGACACTAATAACTGTAGCGTCCCTAGGTTACTGTTTTGTGCAAATGAGTATTGATGTTCGAGATGGTGGTAAGCACATACCACCAGTTTCCCTTGCTCTGAATAAACATCCCATGTGTTACCCGTGTTCTTGGCTCAGAACACTTGAAATCGCCCTATTCCAGCAAACTAGTCCACATTTATGTGTACATGGCAACAGAACTCGAATGTTACATTCACCTATCTGTGGTGGCAAAAAATAATCAGGTCCATTGAGCGTTTAGGAGGTTGATTTATAAGAAAGCTGAATAAAAGAAATAACAGAATGATCCACATAAATGTACTCAGCATTCAAAGAGTAACAACGGTGCATTTGTGAAAGAATTATATCGCCATCTGGCACTAGACCTTCACAGTCAAATGGATTCCAGCAGGGTTAGTTACGGAATGCTTGTTGAAAAGAAAAACGAATGACACTGTAAGACGCTGGTTGTCACATGGGACCTGATTGCAGCTTCTGCATTTCCACAGACTTTCTAGCCAGCCTCGTCGGGAAAGAAACATTAGACGCAAGTTACGCTCTCGTTAGAACATACTGGTAGGGGATATCATTGCCACGGTAGAGACTTGAACTGCGGCCACACTTTCGTGAGGCAGGTTAAATAAATGCTGTGAGTTCAACTTGATGAGAAGTCGCGGGGTCAATGAGTGTAGATAACGGGACCGTTACAGTGTCTCCCCTCAAAACCATCAGGCAATCCGGATATTATTCACAATCTACTGCGTCACAGGATGTACACAGGGTAATATGATTGTGCTTAGTGTGAGGTTAGTAGTAAGACAGTCAACACAGTTGTCTCATGGAGGAGTTTAAAAACACAGATCGATGAAGTCTAGATAACACTATGTGAAGTGGAAGGACCTTACGGGACACGGTAACCAGAAGAAACTTACCTGATTTGCTTGTCAGCTCGGCTACCAAGGAGTTTGGCTGGCATAATTCTTCGGTTGAAGCGGTATCCCTTATATGTGACTGTTGAACAGGTAGTACTAAAACAGGCGATCTATGTGTAGCTCTAGGTGAAGAAAAAACAGGAAAAGTGTCGTTTTCCTCTATTTTTCTGACTGTGGATAAACAGGCGTATTAAACAAAAGAAAATTAGATGGAATTCGCAAGTAAAAATAAAAAAAATACTGAATAAAAGCAGTTACAAAATAGTGCGTCTAAACGGTATTCATTCTGTTGGATTATCTACAGTATAAAATTATTTTTACAGACAGTAAAGTAAAAGCAACAACGTGGATATATAAAAGCAGAGCGCAGTAAGACACTTTCATTTAATGAAAGTAAAAGAGATGCTATATGTATATACGTGAGCACATAACCTTTGAAAAGTATGTATAACAACCGAAAGACCATACCTAGAAACAATGAGAAGTGCATAAGCAGGTTAGCAAGCAACCACAACTTACGCCCTTCGTTGGCGCTCTGGAGAACTCTCCTCGTCTGGACGAAGAGTACTGGTATTTCTTGATCTAGCCTGTGACTTGACCAGAGTGTCCACCCGAGAATTATCTAACTTCATGTTTGTGTCGCCGACTTCATTCGGCAGTTTTGACAGCACATGCCCATTTGATTCAGGAAACTCGGTACAGACCAATACGGTTTCCGACTCCGAGTGGTCGGCGGTGAGGTGGGTATCTTGGATATCCAATAAAGGTTCTATGGTTTGAATTTTCCCTTCGTTTGTAGATGACGTAACCGACTCAGCATGCAATCGAGGTGCTGCTTCACCGAGTAGATAGCTGCAGTGGAACGGTGACAGTGCGATGGCTTCTTTTGCTGATTGATTCTCACGGTGCTTCACACCAAAAGCCGCATCCTATGGAAAGTCAATTAGATCATTGCAAAGCAGTCGTAGTACACACAAATGAAAGAAGGGAAACGTATGGTAACTGTGAACAGATCTGACACGCTTACGGAGGATTTACGCGATGGAACTGAGGATAGCACATTTTCAGGGGAGCCACGACAACGCAATGTGATCGGTGAAATGGCAACTGAAGTCCGAACTTGTTGACCAGAACAGAATGGTCTCAACTGCCATGTTCTTGGTGTATTTGGAGCCGACAGATTGTGAGATGAGGAATCCTGTTTGGAGTATGAAGGTAGATGGGAAGTAAAATACACACTCTTGAAGTAAATATCCCTACGAAAATCTCTGGAGAAACTGCGAACGTACTACAGTTATGGTCAAAAGTATGGACAAAGACGCTTAATCATCAACAGGAAATGTACGTTACAGTTGATGATGAACTACGGCATGTGTAGAGTAAGGTACTCTGGAATTACACAACGCACCGCAGTTAGCACAAGGTGACATCTTACAAACCTTATAGACTGAAGAAACGTCATCACTGAGAAGCAGCCTATAACAAAACTTTTATCACAAATTTCGGACAGGCACACTTAGTAATTGCAAATTACAGGGTCACACGACTCAAGACGATCTGGGTAACAGACAAAGTTAATTGTAATTAAACGAGTGATCTTAAGGAAACTATACTGTGCACTCTCGAGTACATAAAATAGTGAGATTGAAGAGACTCAACAAGGTAAGTTAAAAATGGAGAAGTATGGATACTAGTAAGTTTTCTTGATTAGATTTCTGAATCCACTAACAAATTTTAAACAAGAGACAGGGTTGAATAAATATTACCTTTAAGGAGCAAGGACCAACGGGGAATGACAACAAAATCAACTGAGACATCAAGCTTGTCACACCTCGGTTCCAAAAACAATTTACATATACACATACGTGGTGCTCCGGCGAGCTGATAGCAGTGGTTTGAACCGTCGTTTGTCACGACGACTGATAGGGACTTCAATGCCGAGAAGACTGTCAAGCAGCGAAAATGTAACTGAGTCATCTACGACAAGATAAAGAGTTAACACAGTATCCAGTCGATGAGTAATGTGAACATTATCGAGGCAAGTGTGATTCATCTGTGATGGTCACACAAGCCTTCGACTACCGTTCAAAAACGATAATAGTTACTGACACCAATCGTTAGACGTCTCCGCAGTTTCGAGGACTGCCTAAAGTGATGTCAGTTCAGACACCAACTTCTCGTCACCATCCCCGAAAAAAAGGCACGAAGAAGTTGAGACTTGTTGCATTGTTACGCTTGAGGGTGTACAGAAGAAATAATGTCGAGAAAATCAAAACCAGTCTCGAGTTCGACTATGCAAATGGTCCGTTTTAGACCGATTGATTTTCTTCAAAATGCTCGGTGCATCTGTCAAGTCAGTGTGACAAGCTGGCGACAGCTAGGATTCGTTTTAAACATATCCTCATTGACCCCAGGACAATGACTGACACAACTGCGGATCATGAGAAATAACGCTCAACGTCTCGAATAGCTCCCGTGAGTTCTTCAGAAGCAAAAGTGGTTTGGCGAACAGTCTGTTTTCGGTTATTCATCATCGGGCCAATTACATAACATTTTATATCATCATGGTTGTCAAGCGAGCAAAATCTAGAGCAATTTGTCACGCAGTTCCTCAAACGGTTCTGATGTGAAGGGCGATTGGGTGACCAAGTTGAACTTCGGAGGTATCAAGGTAATAACCAGGGGGACATGGTAACCGGAAAAATGTTTGCTGAGCGCACAATTATGGATTGCGCAACCGAATTCCAATCGCTTTCGCGGTGGTCAGAATGATAGTCAACGCCTTTGGAGTGTCGGCTGGGCAAGCGATAGAAGGGCTGGAAAGCCACTTTCAGTCAGACTTGATGCCCTGAGAATTATCTAACTTCATGTTTGTGTCGCCGACTTCATTCGGCAGTTTTGACAGCACATGCCCATTTGATTCAGGAAACTCGGTACAGACCAATACGGTTTCCGACTCCGAGTGGTCGGCGGTGAGGTGGGTATCTTGGATATCCAATAAAGGTTCTATGGTTTGAATTTTCCCTTCGTTTGTAGATGACGTTAACCATTTCCTTTGTTCTTCGTGGTTGTGTGGCAGTCAAGCATCAGTGTGAACCACTGATGTATTGCTGTCTATGATGATGATGATGATGATGCCCTGAGTCAACAAGGTGCGCCAGAATTGCACTCGAAATGGACTTCACCTCGCCCTTAGTCAGCCATGCGGGGTGGTGTTCACGTATCCTCTGAGAAAGGCGCCTGGTTGTGCGACCGACGTAACCTGCTCCACAGGAGCATGTGAAAGAATGAACACAAAATGAGGTCACACATTTAGGCAACGTATCCTTGATTTATAAGTAAACTACTGGTTGGATCTGAACGAGATTCGCAGTTGTGTCGCATTGTAGGTCTTTTCAATTGCGTTACTTAGTCTACGAGTCACCAGTTCAGCCAACGCCTCGCCTTTGTAGTCTAGCGTCATGTAAACCAACTTCTTTTCCGCAGATGGGAGCTTAACTTTCGGTGTTGTCAGTTCCATGAGCCTATCAATGAAGTTTTGGGGATAGGCGTTCTCTGCGAATGTCCGCCACAAAAATATCATTATTGCTTCAATGGTACCATCAGTAAATATATTCACAGCCCTGTGTGTCAAACTACGAACGAGGTTTATTTTCTGTCTGAGGAGGTGCGTAACTGAAAAAATGAGTATAATAGCCGTTCCAAGTCCTTCACCTGCGAATGCTTGTCTGAACTGAACCGTCTGCACGACGATTCAATGCCACATCCAGGAAGGATATTCGTCCATCTTTCTCGGCCTCAAGTGTAAAGTTGAGATTAGGGTGTGCTGTGTTCGCCTCAGCAAGCAAGGCTATCCAGATCCACAGTTTCGTCAACTACACAGATGATATCGTCCACGTACCTCTTGTAGAAAGTGCTATGGTCAATAATCCCATGAAGCGTATTTCCTCCTAACATTACCATGAAGATATCTGCCAACAGTGGGGCGAAACGGTGACCCTATCGCAACGCCATCCTTCTGACGGTAACGATTCTCATCGATTTGAAACTGTATGTTCTTCGTACAAGTTAATATCAGCTGTTGAGTGTCCTCGCTTAACAAACATGATGACATAAAACGTTGCGTAATTGGCCCGATGAAGAGTGGCCGAAAACACACTGTTCGTCAAACCAACTTTATTTCAACTGAAACTCAGTTGTTCCTAAACAAAAGAACGGTTTCACTGTCTTTAGTTACTTTATCAAGCAACCCTTAGTGAGTTGCAGCAAGCTTGTGGTCAATTTATATCTAAGCCTGATGAATGGTTTGAGATACTCAGTCAAGAGGGATCAAGCGACACTTGATTAAAGATGTTCCGACGTAACAGAACTCCACCCATACTGCAACTGCATTGTTTCTTCGGAACATCCATTTTTGCAGCAAACTTCCAAAGTCGCCGCAATATCCTCTCTGTAATCCTCATACTGTTTTAGCTGACATGAACAGAAGTTGTTTATTACTACTACATGACACTTTACACAGCCTATACACTCGAACATCAACACATCGTCTTGCACTCATAAGTGCAAGGTTTCCGCGCAAACTGCAAAACGAGTCGATAAGCAACACGACCAAAGTCCACGTGATAAACTCCAACTGCAAGACCACCACTGACTGATCAACTCAAGAAGTAATCAACATAGCTGTAAAAATCTCTTGCCAATGTCATTGAATCGTGCTCGTACAACAAGAACAACAGCCGGGTGAAGTGTTTCTTGAACGTAACAGCTAAAGCAAAAGTAATGTGTAAATGCAGATACTTATGATATTCACGATGTACCAGTTCGGAACAGCTGTTTACTGCAACAGCTAAGAAATGCAATTGCCTGATTCGTCAAACAGTAGTATGAATTATTCGCACACCGTAAAAGGAAATGGCAACAGCAAAACAGTGCCAGTTGTGTCCTTCCTGAAATGAAACAACACTCGCATAAACCACAAATCAGATTGTCAAAATCAGTTTGTGAACGTGCGGAACAGAAGAACAGATTGTGTAACTTATCAGCAAAGAAATTAAGCACACTGCCGTACTCAATGCGTGGTAAGTAACTAGAAATACACACATTTTGGCGGGACATCCTATCTGGACGGAAAACATCAAAAGTGTTATGCTAATGCTGACAAGAAAAATCGGAATCACGCGAAATACGTACAATTCCCTCAGTCACCCCATACTGTCATTGGTTGCTATTTTATCCACCAATTTTAAAAAGAAATGAAGAAAAAAAACGAAAACAGCAGAAATCGCGTACTATGTTAAACTGAGGGAAGTTTTTACCTTTCGGCAACTACGTATATCTTGTACCTTTGTGCACTTATAGCTTTCATGGTCTTGATTTGGTAAACAGTTTCAACTCGGACGAGTACTGCTACAATTATTACGAGTAAAATATAGTCGTTCCTGGCAGAGGATGATTCTTCCTCGATGACGAACCTTCGCATAGTGGGCGTCTCATTATAGTGGACATTCTTTGGCTCCTCGGTTGTCTTCCACCGAAAAATAGGAGCACTCGCTTTGTAAAACAAGCGTTTGGCTGGTCTCTTACAGTGAATATCTTAACGCATACCTCAGGCCCCAGAGAACCCCGGAAAATTGAACTACACTATGTATGCCAGTGTGCGAAAGCAATCTTATAATCACAGATGAGGTGCACCCCCAAGTAAACGTGGCACTGTCAAACACGAAACTACCAACCTCGCCAAATGCTGTCACAAAGAAATGAAAATATATCGTGCTACTTAAAAGCAGCGAGTAGCATGACTTTTACAGTCATTTGATAGGTCCTTAACATGGCGGACGCTTGTCATTTCTCATCCGTCACGAGAAGTGAAGGTGTACTTAATACATGAAGTGCACACTCGTTGTGGTTCGGATGTTCGGGCGTAATTAAACAGCCATCTCCAAGAGCGTTGAACATCACGGTCCATTAATAACCCCCTTAGTCCTCTGATCCGATAGGGGCAAGTTCTTTAACCATAGGGGCACAGGTACTTCACAAAGATCTAGGACATAGAAAATGTAAAATTGTACATTACGGAAGTTTCGAAGCAAACGCAGCAATATACCTGTGAAAGAGTGACAACGGTTCAGAAACGTCTGTGACTGTGACAAGACATTTCAATTTTATTCCCAAATAGAACAGTAAAACTCGATACAACAGATGGCCATTGATAAATTTGCGGTTTGCAATTCACACACCGGGCACTTTCGACTTTTAGATTTATTGTTGAAATTAAGGGATTTGTGGTTCACTCGGAATAAAAATGTTTTATTTCTACTGAAAACGGTATGGTGTTGTAAGATGGTCTGAATCGCGCAACTAAAACCACGTCATTTCGAAAATAACCTTTGCCGATATAAGAAAAGGGCAAACTACTATGTACACCATCAAGTAGATTCAGAAGTCGTGAGAAAACTGGACAACGTACGTAAAACAGATCCTGAAGTTGAGTCAGTATGCGAATAAGGCAAGCTTTAGGAGAATCTTCGGACACCCTTTCCGTGAAGTGGATAGAGTGGAAGTTGGAATCCAAAGCACTGACTTTCAACTCTACTAAAATAACTTCACCGGAAACGTCTGGCGCCCATTCACATATGTCCCGTATTGGTTCTGACATTGTAAATTTCAAGATCACGCGATCACCGGTAGCTGATGGGAAATGACAGTAGTTCTTGAATGGATGAGTGAAAAACGACGCGAAAATTAAGTACTGTACTGCATAAAGAAGCTGAATACATAATCCTTAGAGTAACATGTGCAATTTGATGGAGGTTTCGAAACCTATGATATTCAGCTGAGAAGTTTAGAATGATCATGATATACAAGTTCATACCACTCTTACACAGTCCGTAGTATGGCACACCAATTTGTGAATGTGACTACTTTTCGTCAGACTGCTCATCTCTGGCTGTCTGATATGGTTGTACAGGTTAGGACTAAATTCACAGTCAGCCTAACTCTTTGGATCAACGCACTGCACACCCAGCGCTGCCACAATAGCAGGTTAGTGGGGTAGGTTAGGGGCAAGCAGGTTGGGTTAAACCATAAGTATTATTATAACAATTGAGTTAGTGGTTGAAACAGTTGAGAGTTGGATGAAACCGAATATGAAACTTAATTATAAGAAAAACAGAAGAAAATGACATTTAATACCAACTTATCATTAAGTGTGCCTTTAGGTAAGGTAAAAAAATGCAAACTTAGCTAATCATAATAAACAGAAATACATTCCTGGTTGATGCTGAAGTTTAACTGTCATATAACCGTGCGAAAACAAGAACATCAGCTTTGTTTTGGATGACAAATAGACGAGAGGGGATGTGAGCGAACTGGACATTTCCAGATGTTTAGGAGCAAACTGTTAATCCTGACGGTGATACGCAAGGGATTCGCGCTGAAGTTCAGATGTTGTACATCAACGATAAGAAAGACAGGCATTAAGTTGAATGTAAAAGTGTGGGAACGAACGGGACCTAGTTTCCAGAAAAACTTTTAGGTAAACGACCTGCAGACGAGCAACTGAGGTAAAAGTGAACCGCTCTGCCTCGTGGTTTCCACTACTCTGCTTCAAAATTTGTTCAGACTTTACAGGAAACCCAAATAAGCAATGGAAACAATCGCGTTACTGATCCTGGTTGAATAGCATCTTCCTAACATCTACAACCACAGACCCTGTGATTTACATCAGTCTCAGCTCGAAGAACAAACGCGACCTATGGCAGCTAACCTACTGTCAGTAAACGTTAAAAAGTGTATTCGGTTGCAAAACGATTTTTCGGTAATCCCTGACTCTTAAACAACGAAATATTATCATCATCATCATCATCATCATAGACAGCAATACATCGGTGGTTCACACTGATGCTTGACTGCCACACAACCACGAAGAACAAAGAAAAGAAGAAAAAAACTTATATAGGAAGAAAGAAGAAAATAGAGGGGAGGAAGTGGACCTAACTACTAAAAAATAGCTACGTCTATATTCAAACATACAACATCAAGGCGCCTA
>LOND01002089.1:53999-67121 GCA_014220965.1 Paragonimus kellicotti | reverse complement strand
ACTAAGTATGTGAACATACTGTCGGCGCTCTGTTCGCATGCTTCAGCTCAGGTTACGGTTTACGCCGAAGTATGTGACAGTTTCAGCACCAGGAGGGGCGTACGTCAAGGCTGTCTCCTTTCGCCATTTTCGTTTCAATTTCGTCATAGATGAAATAATGGAGGACTGTCTGCGGCACTCAAATGATGCCGGCGTGGACCTCCTACCTGGTGAAAGACTGACTGATCTTGATTATGCTGACGACAAGGTGTTGCTGTTTGACAACTTTCAAGCGGCACAAACAACACTGGACGCTATTTCGCGTTCTGCTAAGTACTTCGGAATGCGCTTTGCAGCCTCAAAATGCAAAGTGCTTCTGCAAGATTGTTGTGATCACGTAGATTTAATGTTAGATAATGAAGTCATGGAGATTGTTGACCGGTTTGTATACCTGGGAAGCTGCATCAGCGGTGGCGTCGGAGGTGTAGGGAATGAAATAGAAGCGCGTATTTCCAAGGCTAGGGCGGTGTTCGCTAATCTAAGACACCTATGGCGACAGAGGTATTTCTCTGAAGCTTAAGGGTCGCGTATATCAAACAACAGTGAGGGCTGTATTACTTTACGGCAGCGAAACCTGGCCGCTCAGGGTAGAGGACGTGAACCGTCTTCAGGTATTTGACCACCGATGTCTGCGTTCAATCGCTCGTATCGGGTGGCACCAGCGAGTGAGCAACGAGGAGGTTAGGAAGCGGGTGTTTGGCACTGATTGTCAAACGAGTTCTCTTGTTCAGTCGCTACATTTGCACAGACTTAGATGGTTAGGTCATGTACTAAGGATGCCAGCTAGTCGTTTGCCACACCGAGCACTGCCGACGCTGCGGCCGACTGGCGCAAGGTGCGAGGTGGACAGATGATGACCTGGCGTAGACAAATGAAATCGTTTACGAAGGGGTTGGTCACTGTAGGTCGGGTTCGTCTCCCGGGCTGGGGCCCTCGCGACTCACAGAGTCGGTGGCTTGAGACGTTAGGTGAGATGGCGGCTAATCGAGCTCAGTGGCGTGAATGCTGTCGTTGTTTGGCCGAGTTGTCTGTGAAGTGAGTGCACTTTATGATGCGGGGCAGTGAAAGCCGTAAGGAAGCTGTCTGCTGATGACGCCTTACTTTCACTCACAGCTCGGTTGTTTGTTTGCAAGGTGTAGGCGCCTTGATGTTGTATGTTTGAATATAGACGTAGCTATTTTTAGTAGTTAGGTCCACTTCCCCTCCCTCCTCTTTTTCTTTCTTCCTATATAAGTTTTTTTTTTCTTTTTTCTTTGTTCTTCGTGGTTGTGTGGCAGTCAAGCATCAGTGTGAACCACTGATGTATTGCTGTCTATGATGATGATGATGATGATGATTAACTAGCCTCAGAAAGGATACAAGTGCGCTGGAGCGTGTTAAGGGAGCTGCTGCTAAAGCAGTAATTAGGCCCTCGGTACTTTGCCTACGAGTCTCGGGTGAAAATTCTTGATCTTACTGCAGTCGAGTATCGAAGACCTTGAGGCGACGTAATCTTCACCTGCTTTTTCTTCGCTGTAGGCCTTGCAGAGACACTCTTCATCTTTGCGGACCAAAACTGTCTGCGAGGTCACGAGGAGTTATACAAATTAGGCAAAACATCTCTTACAGAATAGTGGCTTAATGGAATATGCTACCACTAGCTGTTGTCAGTACCACCTCTAAGTTAAAATTTAATGCGTTGTTAGACTCGTATTTACTTGACCGATGTAATCATTAAGATAAACTGCGTTGCTCATCCAGTTTCAGGAATTCCGTCGTTCTTTGATGACGTTTTGGTCCCTAAGAGCAATCCTACGCCAGTCCTGTTAGTACTTTTCAGTAAAACTGACGCCTGCATGACATTGGAGGAAAAACTAAAGCGATCTGAGGAACAAGGACTCCCAGCCTCGCACCCGCATCTAGATCGCAGCAGTAGTTTAGTTCATACGAGTACTAGTGGGGACTTAATTTCGCAACAAAGAATTCAGCACTAAGACAGGAAATATATGGTTGTCTGCTGATTTTCTTAACTTTCTCATGAGACCTTGACTGGTACTTTTCAGTTATGAATGTAAACTTTAAGAATAACGACGCCAGGCCATACCGAATTCGCATACATGCTCCAAGGATCACTTGACCAAGTTGGCTGTAGAGGTGAAAATGGTGTTTCTTATTTGACGATTCGTGGACTTAAGTCGCAAGCTAATGAATTATCTAAGAATGAATCACCCAAAAATCTTTTTTTGTTGTTGCGGAGACTTTATAAATGAGCCAAACAATTTAGAGATCCTTCACTGGAAGTAAGGGTCAAACATAGACCTCGTAAAGGGTCTAAAAAGCTTTGTCTGGACGTGAAAGTGTCGGCTTCATCAAGCTTAATGCAACATAACCCTTCTTAGCTGCCTTTTCATGATAACAGATGAAGGATAGGTTGGACGATAGCCAGATCGCTAGATCTTTCTTGAGGTCCACTTTGGCCATCACTACAGCTTTCTGAGTAACGTTTGTTGTGAACACTCTTCCGGAATCTCCACCAACAGACATGTGCGCACATTTTTCGTCATCGATGAGGAGACACCACTCCCGTGACCATTGCTCGATAGAGTTGAGGTGAGCTCGTGAAATGATTGGATCATGGGAGTTCCGAATCTTAAGGTCATGCGCACGCAACAGGGAGTTGCTGGAGTTTACTCCTTAAAGGTCGTTGAAATAAATCAGAAACAGTAGCTGCCCAAGAGAAGAATCTTGGGGTACACCCGCTGAGACGGGTGCAGAAAAAAAAGGGGACGAAGCTCGTTTTAATCCTAAATGTCCGACTACTCAGAAACGAGGTTATCCATCACAAAATCTCAACCTGAATACCGTATGCTTCTACCTCAAGGCATTCGGTCAAACGCCTCGGCAAAATAAAATAACATGGCGTCGAAAATAAGACTGTAATTTTTGGCCCCAGTTAGATTGTCCATGAAGAGGAGTATGTTGGTCATACATGAGCGATTTGGTAGACGCCTGTGCTGGTCTATAGAAAATACTTGAGTACTATTCGCCAAATGACACGTTCTATTATCTTGCACGGAATACTCGTTGAACTAATCGGTCGATCACCTGATTTATAGATAGGAATTACAACAGTCTTTTCCCACTCAGTCGGAAAGGTACCTTCAGATACAGTCAACTTAAGGAAGTCATAAAACGTTTTGTCGAGTAAACATAACGCTCTTTTTGACATTCTGGGGTGTGTCTAGTTACTACTGTGATCAGTAGAGGTGCTCAGCGTTACATCATGCTTCTGACGGATACTTACCTTTCAATCATACTGGGTGATGTACCGAATAGCATCGTTGATCGCTTGACGATCGGATTGCGCTTTTTGAGGACACCTATAGTAGCCCTGTTTCACCTCACTCACAAAACAATATTCTTAAGAACACACTTCCAAAAATAGTAATTCCGTTGTATGCTCGTAATGTACTGTCTAACAGCGAGAATACTTCTACACAGCCAACAGTGGAATAAGATGATATAACACGGTAATAGGTGTAAGATGTAATACTGAAGTGTATAACAGGTGCTCATCAAACTCATCTTCTTTGGCTTGACTGACGTGGTTGTGCCCGGTAGGATCGAAGCTTTAGTCGGCTCAGCACCTTATATCAAGCTTGAATACCACCCCAAGGAAGCAGGAGAGGCCAGAAAATGGTGTTACACTTCAGCATGGTATTACATTGGGCAAACTATCAAAACATGATAATGTCTACGTGGTAATCAACTACCCCAAGCAACATTAGATAGTCAAAGGATTTTTAGCACTACTTATACCCTTCTCAGGACTTTCAAACATTTCGTGCACGCAACAGTAATCAGACGTGAATACCGGTGCCTCTTTTGGTGTACTCACACAATACATTAATTCGATACCATCAAGTGAATCCGATTATTGGTTCACGAATTTCGAGTAGAACTTGACAACAATATTTTCCCTCCTGTTGCTTCATGAGTCAGCTCGAAACAAACGCCAACGTTCCTGGAGAACAAGCGGTCACAGCCAACGATCAGCAGTACTGTTAGGGCATGGTGGTGTCACCGCAAGAAGCATGATTCCTTGGGGAAGCCACTAGAAACACTTGCAGTTCAGCAGACTGCATGACATTAATTCCAATGAAATAGCAACTGTATCAATGGACGCTGACTGACTTGCAAAGTGCACGCTGTTTGAGTGACACGTGAAACTTCAGAATGAAAGGAAGTTATTGACAACCTCACTAGTGTGACTTTACGCTCAAAAGCCCTGAAAAATTACAATGCCTTTTCTGCGGAGTGATACTGTAGAAGCAAAAGGACTCATGATAAATTATTTTTCTGTTTTATTAAATGAACGGAAGGATGTCTTATTACAGAAGGCGTGCACATATTTAAAGAATTTTTCAATTTCCGGTGATTTTTTTCTAAATTCAATTGATTGAAGTCGAGATGATTGAATTGAGTCGGCAAAGTTAGTGTCGATATCCGTCCCAAAACAAATCGGCCCGTATAACTTAGTCCATCACAACGATTACGTGTAGTTGGTATCAAAAGCCAAGTTCGTGAGGCGTATGAAGTTCGCCTGATGCGACTGAACAGCTTGCTGACCGACAGCCTACTGTCTGTACAAACTATCGACTATAAAACAGTATCTAGAATCTGGAAACTTGCAAGCATCGCATCCGCTTTAAGGGTGGTAGACGTAATCCTCCTACTGACTAGTCGCCTTAATATCCAGTGGCTCGAAAATGTTAGAGGCGTTAGTACACAACTCGCTCTGTGGACACCTGACCTCTTCAGACTTCTCCAAGTCGTTCACGTACCCCATACATGATGATATCCACTGACAAGTGGGCTTAATCAGATGATCAAGGGAGTGGTATTGATGTCTAGTGCCTCCAATTTGGCAAACCATTTGACCAAGACCGTTTAAAAGACCGCGTCTGGTTAATCCATATTTGATAAAGAGGGCGCAGTGCGTCGTGCACCGAATATTAAACTGGAGGTCAAACATAGCACACTTGCGTGCGGACAAGTTATTTTCTATTGTGTTTACGAGGTTAAGAATGCCCTTTTACAGCATGCTGTTCCGGGACTCAACTTGATCGGCATTTTATACCTTAGCTCCGACACTAAATCCCTGTTCATATTTTGGCCCGTCACTAGAGAACTTGACATCTTAAGCATCGAGATAAAGAAATCTCAGAAGCTCCTGCTTCCTATTTTGGTGAACAATCCGCTAGTCCACTAAACCCTTTACATGCCCTTGACGGGCTGAAATGATAGCTTCGGATGCAGCGATCGTAGTGATTTTCGAGTATACAAGTAGCTCTGTATCGGGGTTGGATAAACGTGTTTACTTGTCACCTTTATCAGTTTAATGTTTGCGCAAAGCTCGTTGGTGAAGGTAAAAACGTTGCACCTAAAAAAGAGGTGCGGATGCGTCGTGATAGAAGGGAAAAGGTGAAACCCTCTGAGGACGTATACTAAAAAACAACTGGCTTCTTCCAGTGTTATGAAACTCACTGCTCGGTATCGATTACACATCAACAGGTAAAATGTAACAGAAAGAAACCGCAACGACCATCTTCAGTGAAGTAAGGCAATCTTGAAAAAGTATATACATATAGTAAAACTCCGCGGAAATATATAAGCTCGAACGGTACAACTCACCGTCTCAATTTTGTTGTCTGACAGAAGTAAGGTCTTGATTTTGTGCGGAGATAGTTTCTTGAAACCAAGCGGGATAATTCAGTTACCGCGTTATTGATTTAGATTGAGGCTTCTAACAATAATAACAAACACAAGTCGATAGTTTTCCAAAAAATAGCATACCAGTTTAATCAGAATGAAGTTTGCGAAGAGCGCATCCGCAGAGACAAAATGAATGTGTTAATGCAGATGGGCAAGTCGCAGAGCGTCTGAAGTCGAGCGTGAGTGTTGACGAGTTGAAGGTTGGAGAGGCGAAAGATTTTCAGAGGCAGCCAATTCGAAAATAAATTGTAGGGAAATGTTGCACACTGCAAGTCAACTGGTCTTCAACGAAAAAGGGTTTGACTGTAATGGTTCGCTGTTCTTGCGACCAGAGAAATGTTATGTGTGAGAACAAAGGGTGTTCGATGATTACGACATGGGTGTCGCGAAAACAGCGGCCGTTCATTACTGAGGTTTCACAGGTGCGACTTATGAGTGATGAAATTGCAAGAGAATGGGCACGAGAATCTAGACGACACCCAGATGCAGGAGATGTAATCGTTGACAACTAACCGTTTCGAAAGAACCAGAGGTACCAATGAAAACAGATGAAGCCTTAACCGTGTGGAACAAAATTGTCTGTAGAGTTCCCGGGACGGAGATTACAATAGAGAAACGCGCGAATGTGGAGGTAACCCTTGGATGTGGACAAGAAATGCGCAGGGAAAACAAGGCGCAGCGTGGCGCGTGGGAAACGGAAAGTGGGGCAAATGAGCCCCGGCCAGTACCGACGCAAGGTGGCTGCCCAGTGGGCAGAACAAGGACGACCAGCGGGTGGACGACCAGACGACGGCGTGACAGAGGGGGGGTGACGAGGGGAGGGGAGCGGAGTTAGAGAGCGGTGCAGCGGGCCGCGAGGGACGAAGGACCCGGATGGTAGAAACCGAGCAGGGCTGACTCAAACAAAACAAGACGGAAACGGCGAAGAAGTGGGGCCGGGGCGTGCAGAATGCCGAGAAGAGGGAGGCCAGTCCAGAAGCAGAGCACGCCAAGCAGGAATTCAACAAAGACCAGGGCCCCCCCCAAAAGCCAAAAAAAAGGCGGCAACGCCAACGTTGAGCTGCAGACGGGGGGGCAGATGGCCGGCAGCGAGCAGCTCCCATACAACAGAAGCACCACCAGTGAAAGAAGACGCAGCAAAAACCTGAAAACAGCGACCCGTGTGGCCACCTGGTGTGCCGCCAGGCGCCAAAGACGAGTGGGAGGCCAAAACGAACCAAGAACGGCGAGTTCGGCACGATACACAGAGCTTGATGGTCAGGCACGAATGTGGCGATGCACCAAAGCATGCCCCCTCAAGCGGAAGCAGGACCACCCAAGTCCCAGGAATGAAAGAAGACCCGCGCCCAAAAAGAAATGTGGGTGGTGAAAACTCGAGATTTAAATGATCACGTTTAATATGCCAGTGCTATGTCGTAATGAGGCTCTAAATATCGCTGTCCAACAACTGAATCAACATGGTTTAGCGTTAGCTGACCGTATTCTTGTCTGAACTAATCAACGGCTCTTTTTGTTCAGTTACCAGGATATATTTAGTCCAGGTAGACTGGATACATCTCCAAAGTGACTAAGCGTGTTTCTGCGAACGCGCCATTGTTAAATTTCCAGTGGTATTTTGCGAGTGCACCATCATTTATTTCCTTGCGTCAACTGCTGGAACCTGGACAAAAATTCGAAAATATGCGTAACTACATCTCATTTTATATCCAACAGAAAGATTTTCTGTTAGCATGTCATGTGTGAACCAAACGCCAGCAGGAGCACACGTGATCACACGTGTAGCAGTTGACCAACGCTCGAGATCACAAATGAAAACGTTGCTATCCTTCAACGGAAATGACGAACAAATTGGACTGAATGTCACCCAAAATGAAAACCTGACAATCGTCTATCTTCTAGGTGTACGGCAATATCGCAATTTACAGTTCATCAATGAAAACGTTAGAAACGTTATAAGAACTGCTCTACGCCAAAATGAATGCCACAAGCATGCGCAAATATACTGAAACGAGTGACAGAGCGTACATTTCACTAGCAGGACTGTAAGAACGAACGTATACCTAAAGATCTGTTTATGCTTATTTTGTTGCTGCTCCCTGTGGTAAAAATGAGGTGGCTTTAAAAAGTGAGAGAAAGTCACGAGAGGCAGTATTGACATTTATTCAGACTTATTGCATTTCACTCTGTCCAGGCACATCGTACTTGAACTGTATATATATAAGTCGTGCAAAATGATACGTAAACCCAAAACTTTAACGCGATGGGAACGAATTTCGCTTATTTACCAGCAGTAGTGCTAATACGGATCATTACCCACACTTTTAATCTGCACATGGTGTATCTAACCAATCGACATTGTAATTAGTCTGTCGTGCTCTTGTGACACGGAAGAAGCGAAGGTATAATTATCACAGAACTGTCATTCACAAGAATCCGTTTCAAATATAAGTCGTAGTATCAGTTTCCGAAGGGATGCGCTCAATTGGTCCGGATTTTCTCGATCAACTGCGCAAAAGCTCGTTTCTCTGCGAGTTTGGAACAAAATTTCTAGGTTTGCTTACTATCCAGTGTTTCGGATGCGGGTCTGGTAAAGGTCATACTTGTTTTTAACTCTGTACTGTGATAAAACAGCATGAAATAAGATTGTTGAAGCCCAGGCAGCGCTTTCATCAGACTTGTGACCCGTTAAATCAGCTGACGTCTAGGTGTGACTTTCTGCTCGTGAGTGAATTCAATAAGCGTTGAAAAATTACCAGCATGTTCAACTTCCTTCGAAATTTACTCATATTTGCTCGACCGTAACAACCGTCTTGAATGGTGGTATCACCGAGTGAAGTGTAAATGTCTAAGGATTCGGGCTGTCTAAGGCAAGGGCAGAATTGGTTGCAACTAACCCTGAGAGTTCGTCTTAAACTTAAGCTTGGCAGAGAATGTATCACGTTTGCAGTAAAACGAGTCGCACAAAATGGCTGAATAACTTGACGAAACCTATACAAGATGGTGCGTTAAATATCGTGCTCAGTTTTATCCGTCGCTGTTTGTTTAACATGTGAAACACGATTAACTTCTTGGGTTAACTGTGAGTGGCACTGTAAAGTATCGTACGGATATGATCTACCATCCATGGTTATTTGTAACTTAATCAGCCTAATCCGAAATTGGGCATTAAAGAGACTCGAATAGCGCTGCCCCATTAAAGAGTGCCTGTAATAGTACCTTCCTCTGATTCAAGAGTTCAACATTGTGTTTGATGAACGATTAAGCGAAGCACGACCTCATTGATCTAGCAGTGACAATCGCTAGTAAACATTCTTCGCATTTCTGGGATTTTCTGACAGAAGAAAATAACAGCAACAGACACTGATTTGAATTAGGAACCTGATGTTCGGGGTTCTCCCGTTCAAATAAAAACCTAGATTTCACGGAAACTGTTGAGCGATACACCCCATCGTTAATGAACAGAAGGGAATTTGTGCTGGTTGTAGACCATGAACCACACATGAGTATGGAGGCCATGAGGAAATACCAAATGCATTCAACTTGTAACGATAAGCCTTGCGAAGCGACCTCATTAAAAACGGCCGTAGAGTATAATGGTGTGGACATTTTTCCGTAACTAAATGCTGGCGCTCCATTAGGAGTGATAATATACGTGAAAGTCCTGAAGTTGGTTTCTGATCGGACAGTGGGTTATATGAGATTTACAGTCGTTAGAAAGAGTCTGTGCTTCTTAGCTGTCTATAATTCAATTCAGTTATTTCTGCGGTTCATTTCAGACAGTGGAACTTACAGGTCATTATGAGATCAAGTAGATAATTTTAGTCAACAAACGTGTGCCACTTATACCACCTTACTTTGCAACATTCTGAACCATCTGTGGTTTGAAGACCGTTTGGTTTTCTACACACTGCATGCAGGTGTTCTTGACAGCTACACTGAATAATAAGCTCCACTGAGTCCGATATAATTGGCGAGCCTAACTCATAAACGATCCTTATATTCAAACTTCGACTGAGGATGAAATTGTTCCACTAGAAAATTTGGATGCTTTGATATCACTGAATTCTGTCTGTTTTCGATACTGGTAGTCCTTATTAAAACAGTGGTTTGTCTGCCAGTTGATTGACCCAAATTTAACGATGGTGGGTATAATCTACGTAGGATGGGAGAAAAAAGACTACACGGGTCGGTTATGAAACCAGTTCGTCAGGCTGTAACTCCAAGTGAACTGTGAGTTCAAATGTATGGCCAAACCGTGGGCCTTCCAGATCAGGTAAAAGAGCAAACGGTGGGGCAGTTTGCGCACGTCCACCAGGTTCGAGTTACCGTTTGGATGACTTCGAAAAAGGTACTACAGAACTCCAGGGTAAAGTTTTGTTGCATTGAGTCCACAGCGCAACTTGCATGTCAAAGCGAATAATTCAGATAAAGCTAACGTTGTACGTCATCGGTAACGGTTTTCGTTGTGTTGACTGAGAAACAGTGTCAGTTCAAATAGCAGGTCTGTTACCATAGAACGCATAAGTCGACGATATGGTGTGACCTAAGCGAAACCGTGTGGTAATTCCGGTTGAAAAAAGCCAAATTAAATGAGTGAACCGTTCTCCTAAAATAAGCTAGAGATTTTCGTCGTCGAATGACTCAATTGTCTCAGACTTCAGTGGGATGGAACAATTCTGTAATGTGATCACATCAAGCCAGCTGATGCTCTGTGGAGTTCCTTTGGTTAACCGACTTGTAGCATACAGAGACAATCTTTGAACGTTACCTTGGCGACTGAACAAGAAAGATTACGCATTATTAGACAGAACACTCAACTCGTTGCGAAACTTTTCGTGGCTGAAGGACTATCGTCAGTAGGATTCACAGGTATGTTATGTCGGACCGTCGAGAGAAAGACATTTAGAGGATAGTGCACTTTGAACTACATTGAGTTAATTCCATTCCTGTGCGGTTAACCTGACTATTCGACTGTTGGTCCATTCGAAATTTACAGAACGATCAGGACTCACAGTCAACTGCTATATGAAAAAGACAGTGGAGCATAACGGGTTACCAGATTTTGGTAGTACTCAGTAAGACGCTTTATCTCGGGCAAATGTTTTGTGTGACGAGGAAAAGTGTAATGGTTCGAAAACAATTTTTTGAAACACAAATTAAATGAAAGGGACATAAGTCCATGAAAATACTGAAAACTGATGGATTAGAAGTTACACGACAGGTTTTCAAGAAGTGACACTTTTCACTTACAACGAGTTTATTTAAAATTATTGTAAGCATTATGCCAACAACGTTTGTACCGATCAGTCCTTACATTCTTGCTGTTAGTTGGTGCACTAGAAGGCACCTGCATCGTGTGCTTTCACCTATAGTTTATTTCGTTACTTACTGCGATAACAAAGATGTGTGAATTCAATGATACCTACGTTTATCCACAAAAACGAACATTCTTCACCTATGACCTCTCGCTTCTGCGGTCCTCATTGAGTGAATTGCGTTCAACTGTTAAAAAATTTGAACAAGAAAGGGAAGGAGTTTAAATAACAGGGAGAGCTTGGATATTTCCTACGTACACTCACCAGAGTTGCAGATACTGACAGATGGTGAAGCCACATACGGACAGATATGTATACCTAATGACTGGTAAGAGATGTGACCATTATATTCATAGCCTGAGTTATCTCTCACTTAGACGTATACAACTCAACCGGTTCAGTCTTGACCACACAGTTCAGCAGTGTGGTTCGAATTGAAAGGCCTTAAAGTGTGAGGAATTTCTGTCTACACGGTAGCCTTCACGTTCATGACCTTTTATATGTCCATCTGCGTCTGGTGAAGCAGAATCTACCAGATATATTCGTGTTTTTGAAAGGTTTATTGGCGTAATCTCCCCTGATCATCCCTAACCTATCTGTGACGTGCTGAAAATGCGTTTCGTTCCTCTTGTCTCTGTGGCTTTAGAATTTACCTGCGTTCTATAATTGCTACGCCGTCCATTCCCTGAACCAGTGTAAACGATTACCTTTTTAACAGAATGGATGTGTCAGTCCTGTGCGTTTGTCTCCTGGTCTAACATGCTTCGCAGATTACTATGTGAGAATCTTCTCATTCACTGGGGGTCCCATACACTTTATTTCACTCATAGATTTGGTACCTTCTGAGAAATTTACACACATCTTCGTAATTTTTGAGTCGGTGTATCTCGCGAGCTTAAATACATGGGCAACATTTGCGTCAATAGTAAGGCAATCAGCTCATCGTTTGTAGGCAATATGCACAACTTTGCACATGTTGACGATATTAACAGAACAATATGTATCGTCAGTGTGACCGTCATTTTTACAAGAACGCCCTCTTCTGTTGGAGACGGTTTTGGGTGGTGACAGTTACACTAAAGTGATCACGCGGTGCCCAAAATATGCGTCGATTAAAACCAAGCAGGCTATTTAAAGTCCATCTACAAGAAACAATTTTAAAATGTTTAGACCGTATGCAAGCCTCGCCAATATATATTTGTCAAGCCCATATCATAGTTTACCTTATGGTATGGATTATACATTTATCTTCATGATTTGGAATTCTCCTTTGCTGCCCCGAACTTCTTCCATTGAACAGTGCCTTTTTATGGTTCTGGAAAAATGGGCCCGTGTATGCTACGATCTCACTGCATTCAAGTTGGCAAGCATCATGAAATTTCATCGCAAGACGCTAATCTACATCACTGTTTTCTGTCGGATATTTAAACGGCATGTGGTGTCAGACTTGAAATGTGTGCTGAATAGGTTCAGGTAAACGCTCATTTTTCGTCACGTGCTCACGACTGTTGGTGAAAACTGACATGCTTAAAAATGCACATCTTAAGGTGAAGAAAAACAGTAAGAACGCATTATACAAATTGACGGTGAACAAAACAGACTACGGTGAATGCAGCAATTATACGTAAAGACGTTTGAGCGAAAGGGAGTTAGAGACAATAAAAATTTCCTTCTTCCTAAAAGAGTCACTAGCCGATCCAGCAGTGACTATGTAGGGCGTCCGTGGTTCGGCATTGGCGTGTACTCAAAAACACATTGTACCTCAGCATACACAGCTGACGAACTTCAAGTGTGACGATTTCAATCTAAAATATTAATTTCCCTTCATGAATTATGCTGTGACGCAAGCTAAAAGTACTCTAAATTACTAAGTTCATGCATTTAAATCTCAGATGTCAGATCATTTCAGATGGGGCATAGATATTCGCTCGAGTAAAGGACGTTCTGCGAGCGTATTCATTCAGAAAATAATTTTGATTGCGTGTATCCTCCTGTGGGTAATTGCTCCACATGT
>LOND01002089.1:10533-20946 GCA_014220965.1 Paragonimus kellicotti | reverse complement strand
ATTGAGCGTTCACATATGATAATTCGGTCGTGCCTAATGTGAGGTCAATGGCGCAGTGGTAAACACGGTTGCCTCATGAAAGCATGGCCGGAGTTCTAGTCCCGGCAGTGGCAAGGATATGCACTACTGACGAGCTCTAATGAGAGCGAAACTCGAGTCTAGTGCTTCTTTTCGAAAAGGGGCCGACTGGATAGTCTATGGGAATGCGACAGCTGCGATCAATTGTGGGTGATGTTCAACTTGAAATTAATCAAATCCTCGACTACTCACCAGTAATCTAAAATATCGCCTAGCAGGTTTAATGAGATCGGAGATTTCGACCTGCCTAGGAAGTCCTAATCGCGGGGTTATCGATTGGAGTTAACAGACAGTAACTGTGTCTCCTCTCGAGACGATCGGGCAACCTGATAGAATGCTTGACAAAGAACTGCAAGGTATAATCCTTCTCGGGAAACGTTATCAATTAACAACCAGACAACCATTTGTCTCTCTCGAATAGTTCTAGTTGATGTTCCATGGACATGTATGGGTTAGATTATTATGAACTTGTTCTTGCATTTGTTACCATGAAACAGCATTTGCAGGCTGGAAAAAATTTCATTAGACTGCAGAGCTTAATTTTTAGGATCCTATAAGGAGAATCATATTTCGAGGGACTATAAACTTCGGTCGGTCGACAAAAATTACATTCGACTTCCATTTTACATTATCTCAACAGTCTAGCGTCACACACTAGTTGACAGATATGTCATAAAATGTGCAGATATGTAATTTTGGCCTGCCGCTTCTCAATCTTTCAACAGTATAGCCAATGCCATTTGACAATGTAAATGTTCTAGACACTGTTTTAGCACAGAATCTTCGTTTGGTGTTTTCTTTTGCTGTATAATTAACTTGTTTAACAATTCCGCTTTGACTAAACTCAGTTCTTTTTTGTGAATTGCAATTACAGACAGCAGAGGAAATGTTGTAACGTATATTCATATGCATTAAAATAAAAAAATTGATGAGCACACGTTCACATCTTTCTTTCCTGGTAGAGTCGACCGCATCAACTCTGCCCATCATCACTGCATGAACATTTAGGGATTTTTATGGGACGTCTCGATGCCAACGAAATTCATAATGGTTTTTGGCTAAGTACACAACCGTGCTCAAGCACGATGACGTGATGATGGCCGATAAGCGATAACACTTCATCATTTCTGGCTGTTTGCGAGAGATTTGTGCATAACGGTTGGCTAATACGGGTGAACAAAGGCCTGATATGCATATAGCGTTCAATTTAAATAACAATATTCTTGACTACTGATCAGCATTCTCGAGTAGTCACTAACCGTCTTGAACACAGATCTATTTAGCTGACATTAAACAGGACTGCATTATAATATGTAGGCACTCAGCCATATATTTCAATGCATGTAATGTTCGGATTGTCCGGTTGAATCAAGTGAAGACACAGTAATGAGTTTTAGACGAAACCACAATTGTGAAAAGTCAGGGCTTCGGCTGGATTCGAACCAGCGACAGAAACACCATGCCTGAACGCGGCCAGCGCTCTACCAGCTGAGCTACGAAGCCACGCCAGAAGCTCGGAAATTTCATATTTGGAACCTGGTACCCACCCGTCTCATCATCTCATATGATAAGGCTACCCTGGTTTTTCATGTGACAGTTTGAGGTATGTTGTGTGTACGTTTTATGTCTAACAGTGGGCAACTAGTTGAACACATACCTAAACACTGATTGGAAAGCGTGTGGTTTCAGAAGTTCGTAAGTGGCTACTTCTACAAAAGTCACGATATGTTGAGAAGACAGAGGCTTCATTTAAGACGTCACTGAAGTTACATGAGTGAGCGAAATCTATTAAGGTCTTGAAACTGACGTTTGTCATCATTAACAGTGAGATTACAACTGATGCTTTCCAAGTTACTTTGATATAAACGCTCTCACCAAAAAGCTGTGAAGTTACTTAGATGACGTAGTATAATCCATTTGAATAAGTACAGTCCGGGAAGTATAACAACGCGACCAAATGTATATCACTCAACTGGTCTGAAAAACGTTAGTGTCAAAGAAGTATTCCTACAAGTGCAACATATATCAACTCCTTCAAAAAAAATCATTGAAACAATGAGAACGACAACGTAGTGAACAAGACTCGCTTTCTGCATTTGATCATCAGGATAATTACAATACACTAATTTTGAAAAATATTAACTAGGGTGAGTCAAAAAACGGTCAATAGAGGTTATACAGGGCTTTACGCAATCACTGTTCCAAATCGTGGGCTTGATTGATTGTGGGCCAGGGGAGATTAAGTGTCCGCACGAACTTCTTCTGAGCGCAGAGGTCAGGGTTGCGCAATCGGATACTAATGGCCTCGGCAACGGTCAACATTCGGAATCTCACCGTTTTCGATCGATTTGTTGGTCTTCGAATAACGAAATCAGAAGACCGGTTTTGCAAGATGGTAGTACCATTTCGTATGTTCTCGTCAGTTGCTACACATAACAGCGGTGAAAATCAAAAATATTTAAGCGAATTAAGTTCATATATCAAGTCAATGTATACACTAGTCTGTCATTGGTCAAAACCATGGCAGACGGAGGTTCAAGGTCAACAGCTTTTGCACACAGAGGACTGGTTTGCTACGCATGACAAGCAGCGCCTCGAGTGACTTAAGAATGACAGGCTTGTGGTGACGCATCAACACACGGAAAGCGTTTGTCGGGTCGACCACATGTCCGACTGGATAGTCTATGGGAATGCGACAGCTGCGATCAATTGTGGGTGATGTTCAACTTGAAATTAATCAAATCCTCGACTACTCACCAGTAATCTAAAATATCGCCTAGCAGGTTTAATGAGATCGGAGATTTCGACCTGCCTAGGAAGTCCTAATCGCGGGGTTATCGATTGGAGTTAACAGACAGTAACTGTGTCTCCTCTCGAGACGATCGGGCAACCTGATCATTACTCACAAGCGAAAGTGGTTGAGCGTTCACATATGATAATTCGGTCGTGCCTAATGTGAGGTCAATGGCGCAGTGGTAAACACGGTTGCCTCATGAAAGCATGGCCGGAGTTCTAGTCCCGGCAGTGGCAAGGATATGCACTACTGACGAGCTCTAATGAGAGCGAAACTCGAGTCTAGTGCTTCTTTCGAAAGGGGCCGACTGGAAAGTCTATGGGAATGCGACAGCTGCGATCAATTGTGGGTGATGTTCAACTTGAAAAATGGAATTGTCACAAGATGTTGTCCAATACAGAGTTTGAAAATACTTCTCAGATTATTGCACCGGTTTTGATACAGTGCTTTACTATTTGTTTACAGACCAAAATGATGAAGATACTGGTAAGCAACCTGTGAAATACAACATTTTAGTTGATGGCATTTGTGTGTGTATCTCAATAGCAATGATTACTATAATTCATGCAGCTCTTCCGAGTTTATTCAAACCAAGCTACCTTTCAGAATACCCAGAAAGTGCCCAGGTGTATGACGAAGAGTGTAAGTTCACAACAAAATCGAGTTTTTTATGTTTTATATTGAATACAGTGACTGTTTGGTTAGCAGGTCTTGCATAACCTCGAACTTGAAATATACGAACATTTCATGTATTACAGGATATTGAACCACAAATGCAGCATACTGAATACCATCACAGAATGAAATTCTTGTAGTTATACAACTGTTGTTGTTCAATGTCAAGTCAGTGAACTAAGTAATTGCATAAAGTGCGGCTAAGTATGGGTTTTTGGATTATCATTCTTTTTGAACTGGGTGCATAAGGAGCCTAAACTCCCAACGAACTCATTATTTAACCGACACTCGGTGACCAAGTTCACATGTGAATACATATTCAACGTAGTGTTAAGTTAGACTAAGAGTCGAACCGATGTTATTCACGGTAGAAGCCAAAAGCTTCGTCCGAGAGGCAATCTCAGGTTGTTTTGATAAGACCAACAGCTTGGCCTGCCTACATGTAAGTAGTCCGTTCCAGTTATGATCAGTTTAAATTTGCCGAACGATCAAGGACAAGACGAAACCGACTGTGAAATAGTGGTATGTGGGTAAGCTCCCAAAGAAATTTGGGTCAAATTAAGTTTCCTACTTGACGGTTAGGATGATTGCCCTATGCACCTTGCCCATGCAACCATTGAGGCACAACCAAGTCAGAATGATTGTATGCCAGATGTCTGATTCTGTATTAGTTGTGTTTCTAATGTATAGTATTTTTTGTCCAAAGGACGTTAATTAGAGACATAGCTGAACTAGATAGACGCAATTATGTTGAGCAGAGATTGAACAAGTGATGAGATACGTATATGTGTCCACGGGACTTTGAAGATAACTCGCATCGCAATCTCTCAACTGACAGCTGCCGTTTTGACCAATTAGGACAATGTGGTCTTCGTTAGCTACAATTTTGGCGGACAGAATGGCTTTGTAGAAAGAAACATATGTATGTGATATTGTTATTCAACTACACATATTAGCACCATTACTGAAACGCTTGCCATCCTCTTAATAAAAATAACATTTTAGATTGGTTGATCATTAGCACTTACTGAACATTATGAAGAAAAATGTGATATTACGCAATATCATATTTTGACGTAAATCGAGTTATTATGAAAGTCACTCAATTGCCTTCCACGGATATCATGAAGTTAAACTTAGAAGTGATTAGTCTAATTAAAAATATCCAGAATGGCGAGAAATCTGGCTGGCGATTTCCTAGCGAATTTAAATAACTCAGCAAACAAAACAAATATACCTATTGTTGATGTAGTCACATTTTCACAATCGTAAATTATTATTCCCGTTTTCCGTAGATTATGCTGAATACGATGCTTAAAAGTAAGCAGACAAAATGACGCGACTGCTGTTTAGTTGATCGGAAACATGAAAGAAGCGAAGAGTTATATCACTTTGCAATTTATACTTCCTGAAATCTAACTCACTGTTCCGTCAATTTGCTGATAGGAATGTCGGCCTGTGGGGTCACTAAAGACACTGCAGGTATAATCCTTCTCGGGAAACGTTATCAATTAACAACCAGACAACCATTTGTCTCTCTCGAATAGTTCTAGTTGATGTTCCATGGACATGTATGGGTTAGATTATTATGAACTTGTTCTTGCATTTGTTACCATGAAACAGCATTTGCAGGCTGGAAAAAATTTCATTAGACTGCAGAGCTTAATTTTTAGGATCCTATAAGGAGAATCATATTTCGAGGGACTATAAACTTCGGTCGGTCGACAAAAATTACATTCGACTTCCATTTTACATTATCTCAACAGTCTAGCGTCACACACTAGTTGACAGATATGTCATAAAATGTGCAGATATGTAATTTTGGCCTGCCGCTTCTCAATCTTTCAACAGTATAGCCAATGCCATTTGACAATGTAAATGTTCTAGACACTGTTTTAGCACAGAATCTTCTTTTGCTGTATAATTAACTTGTTTAACAATTCCGCTTTGACTAAACTCAGTTCTTTTTTGTGAATTGCAATTACAGACAGCAGAGGAAATGTTGTAACGTATATTCATATGCATTAAAATAAAAAAATTGATGAGCACACGTTCACATCTTTCTTTCCTGGTAGAGTCGACCGCATCAACTCTGCCCATCATCACTGCATGAACATTTAGGGATTTTTATGGGACGTCTCGATGCCAACGAAATTCATAATGGTTTTTGGCTAAGTACACAACCGTGCTCAAGCAACGATGACGTGATGATGGCCGATAAGCGATAACACTTCATCATTTCTGGCTGTTTGCGAGAGATTTGTGCATAACGGTTGGCTAATACGGGTGAACAAAGGCCTGATATGCATATAGCGTTCAATTTAAATAACAATATTCTTGACTACTGATCAGCATTCTCGAGTAGTCACTAACCGTCTTGAACACAGATCTATTTAGCTGACATTAAACAGGACTGCATTATAATATGTAGGCACTCAGCCATATATTTCAATGCATGTAATGTTCGGATTGTCCGGTTGAATCAAGTGAAGACACAGTAAGAGTTTTAGACGAAACACAGTTGTGAAAAGTCAAGGCTTCGGTTGGATTCTAAACAGCCACAGAGACATCATGCCAAGATGCGGCCAGCGTTCTACCAGCTGAAATACGAAGGTACGCCAGGAGCTCGGAGATTTCATGTTTGGAACCTGGTACCCACCCGTCTCATCATCTCATATGATAAGGCTACCCTGGTTTTTCATGTGACAGTTTGAGGTATGTTGTGTGTACGTTTTATGTCTAACAGTGGGCAACTAGTTGAACACATACCTAAACACTGATTGGAAAGCGTGTGGTTTCAGAAGTTCGTAAGTGGCTACTTCTACAAAAGTCACGATATGTTGAGAAGACAGAGGCTTCATTCTAAGACGTCACTGAAGTTACATGAGTGAGCGAAATCTATTAAGGTCTTGAAACTGACGTTTGTCATCATTAACAGTGAGATTACAACTGATGCTTTCCAAGTTACTTTGATATAAACGCTCTCACCAAAAAGCTGTGAAGTTACTTAGATGACGTAGTATAATCCATTTGAATAAGTACAGTCCGGGAAGTATAACAACGCGACCAAATGTATATCACTCAACTGGTCTGAAAAACGTTAGTGTCAAAGAAGTATTCCTACAAGTGCAACATATATCAACTCCTTCAAAAAAAAATCATTGAAACAATGAGAACGACAACGTAATGAACAAGACTTGCTCTCTTATTTTGATCATCAGGATAATTACAATACACTAATTTTGAAAAATATTAACTAGGGTGAGTCAAAAAACGGTCAATAGAGGTTATACAGGGCTTTACGCAATCACTGTTCCAAATCGTGCGCTTGATTGATTGTGGGTCAGGGGAGAGTAAGTGTCCGCACGAACTTCTTCTGAACGCAGAGGTCAGGGTTGTGCAGTCAGATAGTGACGGCCTTGGCATCGGTCAACTTTCGGAATCTCACCGTTTTCGATCGATTTGTTGGTCTTCGAATAACGAAACCAGAAGATCGGTTTTGCAAGATGGTAGTACCATTTCGTATGTTCTCGTCAGTTGCTACACATAACAGCGGTGAAAATCAAAAATATTTAAGCGAATTAAGTTCATATATCAAGTCAATGCATACACTAGTCTGTCATTGGTCAAAACCATGGCAGACGGAGGTTCAAGGTCAACAGCTTTTGCACACAGAGGACTGGTTTGCTACGCATGACAAGCAGCGCCTCGAGTGACTTAAGAATGACAGGCTTGTGGTGACGCATCAACACACGGAAAGCGTTTGTCGGGTCGACCACATGTCCGGTCTCCAGCAGGTGTCTGGCGATCGAAGAGGCCGGCTTGCGTTGTTTGGTGAGGGTCGCGTCGGGTCACGCCACACATCAAACATCCGATATACTTAGCAAGTGTTCCTTCATTCTAGGGCGCAGGGATCGGTCATTCCTGCCAGTGTAAACGCCACTGGCAAGCACAATGTGAAGTGGACAGCTCTGGCATCCGCGTCTTAACGTGAGGAAGTGGGAGTGACTTGGTGCGACTGAGTAAACGCAGTGTAGCTGCATTGTACGTCCGTTGGATGACCTGTGTCAGTCGTCGCGTTAGAAACGACATATTACTATCTCCCTTGTACAGTAACGACCTTGTGGGATTATTCACTTTCGGTTTGCTGTGAAAGTCAACAAAACTCAGTGGATAACCGTTGGAGACCAAGGTCTCACGAATAAATTTCAACTCCGTATCTAGTGTATCACCCGCACATATAATTTGGGCCATATGATATAGATATGAACGTTTGTCTTTGGGTTGTGACAGGATAACGAGTTTTAAACGGAATTTCACGCATAACTGAGCAGTAGGGTGGGTAGTTTCGGCTGATTTTCTGATTTTTCTGGCGATAACTTTGGTCACGAGGTCACCCTCGAAAGAAAGCCTAGCAAAAGCAAGTTTGTTATCCACAGAAGATGCCCTGAGTTTCAAATGTGCCGACTGCACTTCTTGCGGAAAATCTAGCTCAGTTTGTGAAGTGTTCGGGGTGTAGATCTTTAACGCCCTATTCAAAGGCAAACTTCCTATGTTCTACAACCAGCTGTTGTGTGTACTCATTTGTTTGCTCGTGTCGAGCATCATACATTGGTCGTACTACAAGGCGATTGTCTGATAGGATGCGTAAACGTCATCTAGCGTGTTTGAACAATGGTGTGATTAAAACGGTTTTAAGCGCGATTGTGCCTCATTTGGCCGACTCTGATCACTCTTGATTGCAACTGTTGCATTCCTCATAGATTATCCAGTCGGCCCCTTTCGAAAAGAAGCACTAGACTCGAGTTTCGCTCTCATTAGAGCTCGTCAGTAGTGCATATCCTTGCCACTGCCGGGACTAGAACTCCGGCCACGCTTTCATGAGAGCAATACGTTCGCAAAGGCAATTCATCCTGTGCAAATTGCAGTGGTATAAGTGAGGGTTTTGATATACTATCCCCTGTTGATTGGATATTGTTTAATATAAAAGTGAATGTAGACTATATGTTATGGCGTTAGTTGATCTAAATGTCCGATGGAGATTGAGAAAACAATAAGCAGAAGTAGCAGTGGAACCAGGCGATTAGTCACTAGGAAATTAATCTTATTCAGGCTTGATTTTCTCCAACTTCCAAACAATAGTCAATGCCTGTTAGTTAGAAAACGTGCGATCGCAGCCTCGGAGTTGTTTTTTTTTCATTCAAAATGAACATGTAACAGAATAAATTACTTTAAACAATTAGGAAAAGTACTCAGCAAACTCTATGTGAGAACAATATCCACCTAACTCAGTTATGCTGGTTACCTTCTTAGATAGCGCGTTAGTTGTGAACTTATAACACACCAACTAAGAACTTGCCAGTGACGGGATTCGCACGATGTCAAAATTGAGCAAAGGATCAAATAGTAAACGCCGGTAGTCTTGATGTTTGTTGTTGAACAGAATGGCTGCAAGTAGATCATCAGTGTGGACGGAAAACAAATTTCAGTTTTGGCGTAAGGTGACCATAAACCAGAGAGTTTTCCTTTGTGTTCAATTCCTTTTCGTCCTGTAGAGCACGTCAAAACGTATGTGAACGAATCACGTGGGACAGAACAGCGGATAAATAAATATCAGGGTAAAGTTTAAAGCATACGTACTGCAGTTTCCGTATTGTTACTCTGCCCCCACTCAATATGGCTTGTTATCAGTAGTGTTGCTGCAACCAACCTGAGCCAGTATTTGAAACGTTAGCCATTCAACCCGAAAATATTCAGGTGAAATTGGCATGGATTTCACCTGAATTTCCTCTGGCAGTAGAGCTGGTTCTAATTTGTTTTAGTATATCGTTAGTACGTCCGCTGTTGACAATCCAATATTGCGAACTGCGTACAGGTGGATGACAATACGTATATAACCAGGACATAACCTTGTTACGGGTGGCATAATTTGTGGGTTGCTCTGAACAGCGGTTTCGGCCTTTACACATTTTTATAGTCACTAGTACAGTAGACCGGTCTGTGTTTTGTGTGATTATGACTGCGTTCCCGATGGTGCTGGAACTTAGACTGATGGTCAGCGGCAGTTTTATAGGCAATTCACAAACGTTCACCAAGCTGCCAAACATACTGTGATAATCATGTCTACTCACCCGGCACCAGTGGCGTTAACACTTCAATAAGTAGGCTTGGTTCATAGCTCAAAGGTTGTAAGCATGGCGTTTACTCAGCGTTTAAAAACAGGTCAGTCCAATAGACCGGAGTGCACCGTAGCAGAATTTCATTCCAGCTGTCTAACCAGCGCAGTTTGATAAAAGAACGCAGGAGTGTCATGGTTGTACGATTAGTCCATTCGACCAAACTATTACTGTCAGTGGTAGGGAGTTTCTTAAGTCTCGTGAATACGCAACATACCGCATAATACTCCCATGAGACAGCTTTCGAACGTGATGTCTTGATCGGTCCACAGCCGAACAAGTGGACCAAAACGCGCGATCAATTCCTTGTTATAGTGCAGACTACTTGGTTTGGATCTAGAAAGGTCCCACACGACTTGGTAATCAACCATAACAAGTAGATATTATTTCCTCTTTTCGTGATTGGTAATTTTTCCATCACGTCAGCTCCTAGACGGTGACTGAAGCCAGCAGTTTTAAGCATTTCGACTGGTTCTCCAGGAGTCATGGTAGAGGGTTTATTGTACACGACGGTTAGCGCACATACAAATAACATCAGCGTGCAACTGACACCGATCGGTCGCATTTCCGCTTGCAACAGCTTGTGTGTGAGTCCTGATTGGCCGAATCTCCCTCAACCAACAAACCGTCCTGGTCCAGTCTCATTACAAGGCACAGGAATTGGTTTTACGTACGTACAATCTTTACGTT
>LOND01002088.1:29914-43173 GCA_014220965.1 Paragonimus kellicotti | reverse complement strand
AGCCTCGACAGCCATCCAATTTTTTTTAAAGGGCTGCAGCTTTGTCGGCACGATCCGCAATCAGGTGAGACTCGAAAAACGAGGCTGCTCTTTGTACTCGTGATTCCCAGTAGACTGTATAACCGAGATTGCTCAGTCTTTTTAATCAAAACTTTGGCGGCATTTTGGCGCCAAGTACAACGCATATCGTGTGTATTCATGCACGAATGAAGAATACCAGCAAGTCCTTCTAGTTGACCGCAGCTGTCTTGATCATCTCCGACTTCCGGTCCTTAGACTGTGGGAGGTTGTGTAAGAGCCGGATAGCACGAGTGAAGAGTTAGGAAGGGATGCAACCCGGATAGATCGGCCAAATATTGGAATGAGGACAGCAGATCAGTTCCCGAAGTCTACAGCCGTTCGGTGTGCGGTAATGCTTGTTCATCCTCGTTGCATCAGCCTTTTCATGTTCAACAATACTCACCCCTAAACTTTTACAGACGGTAATGTCCCTGATAATAAGGACGACATTCCACAGGATTGTATATTGACCGAAGAGCAGTATGTCCACATATAACCTGTCCAAAGCGTAGGTAGCTCGGATTGCCAGTGTCAGGCCGTGCTTCATGAGATAGTCCCTGAGTTTTACAGGACCCAGTGATGCATCCTTCTTCCGAGGCAGAGATTTTTGTCTGTCACCGGAAATCAGTACACAGCAACTTGGATAGTCGATGTTTGAGGTCTCGGACCTCAATGGTGTCACCGTACAGTGATGTTGTCTGAGCGAGATCAGAACCAGGTCCATATCTGATAACGTCATAGTGACCAAGATACCAGACGACAGCCATCCAACCGAATCACTTGATGGAGCAATTGAGGAACATCACTGTAATTCAGCCCGAAGGTCTGGTCGAAAGGCGAATCAAATGAACATGACCAGGATGAGAGCGGAAAGTTGCATTGTCCTCAGTTTCTACGACAGCCGCCCGCAGACGACAGTGTTTCGTAGCCACGTGACCACCGACCGCAACGAAATGACCGCAACCAATCAGGAATATCCTGATTGTCCCGGTGGCATCAGTTCGACAACCGTCAAACTAGTGAGTCCTCCACTGCACCAGTACCAGCAAAATGCTGTGTGATTAGTGCTTGCCTATCTCACGTTCTCTGGGGAACTGCATTACGTATTCCCACTTGTAAAATTGACTGTACTTCGAAATGAACGAAAATTGTATCCACAGTTACCCATCATCTGCTCCTATTACATCAAGGCTATCCCTGAACTAGAGCCAGTTCATTACTTACCGTAAGCTGAACGAGTTCGAGTGAGACAGGAATCTCCAAAATGACCTAGAGGATAAACCACTCCGACGACTCATCTGGTAGGACACATGTCATGTAGTACGTATCTTTCCTTTCGCTAATTTGAATCAAACGTTAGTCCAGACTTTTAAGTTTGAATCAAACCTATATATTCGTTAATCTATACTCTTCCACTATCTCCAAACATAGTGTCGGGTGTGTATATTCATTGTAAGCTTCCTCAGTCACTTTGAACTCCATTGATTTCATAAGACTGTAAACAAGTCATGCAACAGTTAGCTTTTGCTCATTCCTGCCGTAAACAATACACATAGGTCTTGAGGTGTAACCGATAAAATCCTTAACTCATAACATAGAGGTTGCTTGTCGAAATATATATATGATGAGTCCAAATAACGGGTAATTCTGTCCTACGGTGTCAGTTCGAAAATAAGTCCTTCGTAGCCAGCGCAGATTGGTAACCACAAGTGGGCTACGTCTAACCAGAGTACTTGGATGTTGGCAAGCCACACACCGGCAATTATCTTTTATTGTGTCTTTACCCTACCGTACTGGTTAGCCTGAAACATAATACATAACTTCTACCGCGAGTGTTGGGCAATTAAACTGACCTTACCAAATGTAACTGATGATAATGAGACAAATCAAGCGGTGCAAAGCCGAATCAATCAATAATTGTTCCTTGATTTTTGTGAAGTAACTGCGTGTAGTCACATGACCTCAACTAAAATTGCCTGCAGTCGCCGGTTGCTTCAGTCAAAAACCGCTTCTTTTCTCCATCATGTACAACTCTAGTCATGCTTCACATTGCTCCCTGAACTGCTGCCGTGGGCGGGTGCCTGAGATCTCAGTAGACCGACATTCATTGATGTGGTTGCGAGATTCCGTAAAGAACCCTGTGCAGGGTGTGAGAAGAAAAACGGAGGTTGATGGTAACGGAAGACGAAATCAAAAATGGCCGCACCCACCTCTACATTTGAAGCTATGAAAGTTAGTCGTGTCCCAAGTGACCACGTAGATTCCCCACAGACGCCTGGTGGGAGGAATTTTGGCCAAGATCTAGGAGAGTATACCTACCACGCGACAAATAACTGATAGTATTCGACCTTCCCGAAGCTATCACTCAGACATCTCAGTTACGGCTGGATCACGATATCGCTGTCTTTCGTGATATGTTAATTAAACTGCTCACAATTAAAGGAAGGAATCTAACTGTAGCAATCTCTGTCCGAGAAAAGTTCCGCCTTGGCCGGAAACCGTAGAATATAAGTACGCCAAGGGGGCTACTCAGAATTGTCCTGTGAATTACATCACGAGTTCGTATGCTCTTGCAACAGTCATCACACGAACGCTGCGTGAACGTTTCTATAAAGAGAAGCTTGGCCCCTGAGGACCTTGAACGTCTGGAGGCGGCCTCGAAAGAGTCGCACAATGGGATAGGTGAAGGGGAGTGTGATCTGTTCATTCAGGCTATTTAGGTCAAGCGGAGAAGGCCACAAGTCAATTGGAAACCTCTTGTGTTTTCTGTCGACACGGGGGGTAGTAGAAGTACCGTTAGTACCATCCGCCTCTTCTCTTTCCAGAGGGTAAAACGAGCTTAAGCCGGATCAAGATGGTTTACTCAAACGTCCTCAGTCCTAGCTCTTACAGAGACGTGATTGTCAATTAAGTGTTGGACGCCGTGATCTCCCTTTCTGGTTACATCCTTTTTCTCTCGGACCGCCTCATTGTTAGTGGTCGGCAAACAGTGGACGTGCTGCCCCTTATCTGCGATACTACCTCGACTACTCTAGTGCTAACCAGAGCTGACGTTGACGGTACATATGAATGAATGTAGTGCAAAGTATAACATCGAACAGCTCCACCATGTTAAGTGTCATATACCACTCTCCTGGATCGTTTCCAGCTAAACTGCTAAACGATCTAAGAATTTTTTGAGCATCTAACCACTGCTTAATATTAAAAGACATTAACGCATCCACTGTCAACTAAGGGGAGTACCAGCTTGCATTAGAGTTAAGGAGCATTTTTTCTGAATGTTTCAGCTGGTCGCCGACAAGCTATCCAACATGGTCTAACATGTGGGGACTCCCAGGTGGTTGTATGGCAAATGCCACTGCAAGTTGGATCTGTTCTTAATACTAGACACCGAACTTTTAAATATTTTGCCTCAACTAGGGGAAGTGATCAGGCGTTGTTGGACATACGGTGGACAAGAGATGAGCCGCTGGCAACACTCAATCGAATTCGACGGAATATCGGGAGAAGTGAAAGAGGCCGTGGGCACTTTTGAGTAGGGCGGTGACACAATCGTGGTTGATGCGCACTGGCGCCGAGTTAGAGGCAACCTGCTGGTTCTCGTGGAAGGGTCTACACTGACGTCTGGAAGTTGTCCCCATGCTGAACAGCTCCACGTCCAATCATACTAACTTGTTTCATGTACTACGCAAGCTTACACTTAGTCACCACAGGAAAAAAAACAGAATATTGGATTGCGGCCACACTATACAACGGGCGTGCGTTTGAACCGTATTGTCGATATCTGGTGGCTGGTCCCCTGTGAAACAAGTCACCTGTCATGTCGACATAAACTACTTCTTGATTCATCCGTGCATTAAACGCGACTCCACATAACGCCACACCAAGTGCTGCGTCACATTCCCCAATCCATTCAGTCTTTTCTGTGTCGCTTCGACGTAGGAATTTCCGTATGACAGGTCTAGATCTAGCCATCAAGTCATATCGTCGTCGTTGCAGTGCGATGAGAACTTCGACAAGGAAATAGGTTCGAAAGGAAAGGAATTTCGACTGTTTTATCCCATGAGTAAGCCAGTCTTCTAAACTGATGGTTGTTTTAGATCGACTACCTACCACGGGGACGTCTGAAACTACCGTGCTCCCCTAAGCTCGTTATTCATCAGCACGCAAGCTTCTGATGAACATTTGGAACTATTTGTATTCAAATTCCACTTCTTCCTGAAGGCTACACGTCGACCGATTTATCACGTCCTGTCATCGTAGCTATAAGTGACGAACATGGATCGCTCAGTCATGGTTGATTAGAGACTTGTGTTAGCTTGACAGTGTTATGTAAATGTGACGACCTGATCACCCCAGTTCGTCAGATAAGTGAGGGCGACCTCGGTGACTGATCACCTGCTTCCTTTATCTGCGGTTCCCATTTTCTCTTTAAATTTGGAGAGGTGTTATTTAGCCCCAGAGGTTTCCTGATTCATTTATTAAAATGAACCATAAACATCATGTGTGATGTAGTCCATCCTTGCACAGTTTGCTTTCACGGGCTTATGGAGTAAAGTCCACTAAACGTTCCATGCGTACCTACACAGTAGTTTCGTTCAGGTGACAGGACTAAACGAATACGCCAAAGGAAAACAGGCTCATATATGGGACGTTGTTTGTTCAAGACTGGGATTGTTGCAATCTCCCTTATTAAGAAACTACACACTCAGAAAAGCCAGTCAAAATCAACCAACCAGCGTAACGATCATGCAAAAAGTTTGAATAATCTATTGTTGAATAAGTTACACGTTGCCATGTGATTTTGGCTCTAAACCCTATCAAATTACTTGCGATTCACCTACACCAAACGGATGTCACCATTTGGTAAACTACGCTGCGTTCATGTCACGCCACTGTGTCAGAGTACACGGGCGTTATTCTCTGGGTATAACCACATGCGAGTTATTCTATGTGTAAACACCAACTCTCAAGTGAGCGCAATATTGTGCATAGTTGAGATGTTTGTAAGTACTTACGATTGTCTGCCAATAATTTAATGCACACTAAACGATTGTCACAGTGTGTCATAACAGTTCGCTGTCTGAACATCCATTACGGCAATAGCTGGCTGCGTGTGCAACATTATCTATCACGCACAAGTATGTTCACATCAACCAAATATCAAATCGAAGGTATACAGTTCACCATTACGGGTGCCCGTTTCCGACTGCACCCATATTTGACCGTAATACATACACACTACTCATAGTTTATCGGTAGTCAAATAAATTAGGCATCTTAGCACTCAGCCAAAATGTGAAATGTAGCGGCAACCGATAAGACTGGTAACCATGTATGTTGAATGTACAAGGATTGTTACAATAAGATTATGAAGAGGAAATGACAACTGCGTCGCTTGAACGTAACGAAAATGAAAATAAGTACCATAAGTTGCTGAGGACAAAACCACTGTTTATCAGATCAATAAGCGAACGAATGAACGTGACCAGACCAACTTGCCTGGATCACATGTAGACGTGGCGATAACTTTTGGTGGACACTCGATAAAATATGGAATATGGTACCATCACACTGCTTCTGATGGGCAGTCATTACACTAACCTCCCCAAACTTCGTGCCTATCAAACAGTAAAAAGCCGTGCAGTTTGTGGATGTGCTGCTTTTGGTGCTAACGACTGAAGAAAACTTAGATCAGTATCACGCCTATATCAGAAAATTATTTCAATCAAATAAGTTTGAAAACACGCTTTATATACTTACGAAATCATTAAGACAATATTAGCAGCACTGGGACGAGAGGGAAGACTCTGCAATTAGTTTATTTTGTAACTTTTCAAGCCAGTCTAAGTTCTGGTGGTAGCACATTAACCGGTTAGTAGACATATAATATTGGAACAGGGTTTCGGCCCAACGTGTAGGTAGCCCTTTCTCTGTAACTTAACAATACTTCGACCAGGTTAGTATTGGACAGAGAAATACGAAGTGTTAATCATTCTCAATTGCGTAAAAACGATGCCTGTATAGCCACAGTATAGGTTAACTTCAACGGACAACCACGGGATACGGGTAATGTGCCCCTCACAGGAAGGAATAATTCCCTTCAACAAACGATATCACGAACTTCTAATAACCACGCGCGAAACACATTTTAGGGATTAAAATAAACTCATTGTCCTCATCCAAGGAGAAGCAGTACGGCTACGCAGTGGTTTTAGGTTACAAGACCAAAATATCAGACCGCTGTCACTAAGCTGTCCTCCATGAACTATGTTGTGCAAAAATGCATGCACAGGAAGTATCCTAGGTGCCCTTTCAGAAGCTCAGCAGTAGAACTTTCAACTCAAATAGGGTCGTTTCAAAGTGGGCTAAAAGCTAAAAGTTGAAACGAAAAGAAAAAACAATAGTTGGCCTATTTTTGTGACACCAAAGTGAGATAAAAGCATTCCAAACCGGTTAGAGTTGAATGTCATCCTTCAAAATATTGTTCTTTTCCCAATACTTATGTATCTCGTGTATCTAGAACTAAAACTTAGATAAGGTAGTTTTTTGTCAAGTTAATCTTTCTTGGATTATATAGAATTTGACAGCTTGAAAACTACACCGCCCGTGTTCGTGCATGATTCTGAACGGCAGTAAATACTGGATAGTGTAACACATTTGCTTGTTTACTTCTTCTGTCTTTTAGTCTAAACTGCATATAAGTATAGTTACTGTTTCCTTGGCATGTGACCTATGAGAATGCGTGATCGTCACAACCAGCTGTAAGCTAGGATAGCTTGATAGAAGGTTAATCGCGCTGTAAGACACCAAACACAATCTTGATAAGACTCCATCATTATTCTTGAACATGTCTGTTTTACCTTTCTCGTAATCTAAATTTGCTTTACTTGTTGTATCCGACTCATGTCGATCGGGTTCCAAGAGACGTTCCAAGTAACGTTTTTGGTTTACTTAGAGGGAATTTTTTGGGGGGGAGCATTCTAGGCATATTTCTGAAACAACCTTTAAACAACGTGGAAAGTATGAATTGCTTTCACACTTGTGGTAGATGAGTTAGACCCCACAGGGCAGCGGTGTGTAATGCAATTTGGTTGCCTTTTCAGTCATATCCCAACATCCATCAAGAGTTTTTATAAACAGTATCAAGTATTTCATATTTTTCACTTACCTACGGACCTAATCTGCGAATCGGTTAATAAAACCGTTGACAGTAATCTCCCGCTGTTTCATACCGCATCACTCACCGCAGTTAACACATGAGATCAAAAATTTCCACTCTACTTCATGGATCAGAAATCACGGATGGAGAATGTTACTGAACATCTGAAATTGTACTTACTGTACAGATAAACGGACATAGTCACTCTAAAGTTATTCAACCCGCAGGTGGTTTCGACCTATATCATCTATACAATCGAAGGTAATGCATGATCAGAGCGTCTGTGCCATCTGTAATGCACTTTTAACCCTGTACAGTGGTGATCGTAGAAAATGCAGTCCATTTTGATGGTTAGACATATCGTGGTGGATTATCAAGCGGGAGGCGGAATACCTCAACGCGGGGAGGGAGGTCCGTCCAAAAGCCCACAGCGAGCAGATCGGGGACAACGTGGGCGACCGGATGAGTCATCGCTCGACTGGATCGGACCAACGGGCGAGGCATGGCAGGCAAAATAAGATGGATGACCTGATCGGGGGCGCCGTTATTCCAACACTCAAGGAATATCTCGACACGGCCGCGGAATACGGTCAAAGCCCACAGTGGATAGATTGCGGACAACACGAGCGACCGGACGAGCCATCGCTCAACAAGATCGGACTAACGGACGAGGAGTGGCAGGCGGAAAACCCCCGGTAGAAGGCGCCGATCACACACGTAAACCGGGCAGAAGTGCACACGACGTGTGAGCGGAAACCTGGGCGTGTTGTGGACTGGAATGATGACTCATAAACGCGAGCGCATGCGTAGCGTGGTAACTATCGTGTTGGACAATAAAGATTGTGCTTTATTGGACGCCTTCTCGCTACAATATGGCCTTGACAGGCGGGATCAATTTTAATTAAACCGTTGATTAGAATGTACCTTTATAGATGTCGCAGCTCAAGGAATATGATAGTTCCACAACCTCCGGTGAAAGTGGTCGACCGAAAGTTACCATTAGCAGAGTGAACTAGTGTTTTCAGAGGACAGTCAGCCGGAAACTTACTGGTTTCAGGTCTGCTCTGGGAGAGCTTAGTACTGCTTCGATATTTCTGTGTGTACCACGGCAACGTTAAACTAGTGTGAAGCTTCGACCTAGGACATCCATATAATGTCTCTCTTGACGAGGACAAACGGGAATGTAATATTGTATTAGGCGATGATGCGCTGTATTTATCGTAGCGCTCGAATAATATGAGTGGACTAGCCGATATTCACTTTGAGTCATAGCGGTTGCTGGACTCTTTGTACAGCGCCAGACGTTTGCGATGGAGTTCATGCATATGCACGCGTTTATCGCAGAGTGTATTCGTGACCTAATAGTCTTGCCTTGTGTAGGATAACTCATCTTACTTTTACATGATGAACTGACCTCGTCTGTGTGACAAAACACTGAAAACAGACTCAACGATCAATCATTTACATTCTTTAGCTGTGTTTCCGACACATGTGTGTTAAGTGGATTAGGGAGCATGTTTGTTGACACGCGTATATTGTCTTCCTAAACGAGTGGTAAGCTGCAGCGGAAAGCCCCATGACTAGATAACAAACAGATTAACTGGTAACGCTCTTCAGTACACACGATCTGCATTCATTTGAAAGGGAGGCTGGTAAGGCTGTCATAGAGAAGTCAGTGCATCTAATGAACCGACACGTACTTATTGAATGAGTTCCACTCCTCTGTGTTTCCGTTACTAAATAATCTAACCGATCGATCAAGCTGGTTTATTACTGAAGAATAGCCAGATATGTTCTAGTCATAGTTTGTGTTTGGGATTGCTTACAACTTTTTTACTAGACATTATTTCACTTTTAATTGTTTTTTTCTCCCTGTGATATTTTTCGCTTCAATTCAATGCAGCTGTTATCCAAACGTCCTTGCTCTCTAAAATGACCTCAATTGTTTTTTTTAAACTATGCTGTCAACGCTTTTGCACCCATGTGTGTACCATCAAAATTCGGCAAAGCAACCACTACATGTGATTGACGTTGAAATGCTAACGTACGCTGTTGTTCAAAGTTCGGTCCACAGCATTCTATTTTATAAATACTCACAAGCGAAAGTGGTTGAGCGTTCACATATGATAATTCGGTCGTGCCTAATGTGAGGTCAATGGCGCAGTGGTAAACACGGTTGCCTCATGAAAAGCATGGCCGGAGTTCTAGTCCCGGCAGTGGCAAGGATATGCACTACTGACGAGCTCTAATGAGAGCGAAACTCGAGTCTAGTGCTTCTTTTCGAAAGGGGCCGACTGGAAAGTCTATGGGAATGCGACAGCTGCGATCAATTGTGGGTGATGTTCAACTTGAAATAATCCGGGTTTACTCGTTGGGACCAGCATTCACATTGGCATAACGTAATCAGAGGATTTCGATAGGTAATGTTAAACTGAGACGAATTTTTTATAGTTCAATGTCTGTTGGACACATTTTTCGTGTTTTGTTGCAACTCAAGTCCTGTGATTGACTTTAAAATCTTGAGCATTTTATATTGTTTCGGTGAAGTAGGAATAATGAGAATCGCGACTGAAATAATCAAATGTTCATCGGAACATCATTGCCCTGCACTGCTTCAGACTGCCTCACTATTCGCCCCGTACTGTATGTAATGAACTTTTCGTTTGATCTCACAACGGAAACGATAAATCAGAGTATAGACTACTTGTATGTTCGGTTTGAAGCACTGTCGTGTAAATGATTATCAATTCACAAAATGTTCAATCGTGGTCTACATAATGAGTTGTTTTCTTAGCTTTTGAGAGCCAATCGATGACGAAATGTCCAGGGTGAAAGTGACACAATTCTGAAGCTTGATAACACGTTACCAACGTTTGGTTGTGTGGAGGCGAACCATAGGTGAAAGATGTATTTTGCTAAAATTGCAGCAATATGCACAACTTCAGGTGATCATTTCCAATACTTTGTAATTATAGGGTTAAGTTGAATATGTTGACTACATCTTGGGGAAACAGAACTAATAGGTAAAAACGTTGTCTAATCAAAACGAAAGCTATCCTAGTTGGCTAAACTAATTTGGTATGATAATTCAGTTGTGTCAACCATGAGGTTACTATCGAAACAGTCACTACGATCATGTAACAGACAGTTGGATTAGAATTGAAAACCCGATCGCTGCGTGGATTTGCGTTACTGATGATTTCTGACAAGAGTAGAGCACTCGAGTCTAGCGGTTCACTTTCAAGAGACTGGTTGAAAAAACTGCGATCAACAGTTATCAGCGCTCAGTTCATAACTTCCGTAGTAATTATTTTGTGAATCGGTGATCATTTTGTTCAATGCGTGAAGCACGTTCTTAAAGAGCGTTGCTTGACTTGCTTCACCACTGAAGCAAGAAAAGAATTTGCTGGAATGAAACTCGCCATCACAAAACCATATTGGCAAAGTAAAAGAGGCCACACGCAGTTTGTCATGATTATGTCAACATACGTTGCATTCTGCAAACTGTTTATAAAAACTTGTCCTAATCATTTCCCAGTTTACTCGGTGATTTCATCACCATACAACGGTTACCTCATTCAGACTATTCTATTCATTCAGATTTCATGAATTCGCTAAGAAATAGCAAAATTCTCATAATTCTCTAAAATAAATAGTTGTACGGGAACTTTCTTAAGCCGCTGTAGTTGGAAAAGATACATAAAGAAGGTTGCAACAGTCGGAACACAAAGCATTCTAATCTGTATCGTTCAGTAGCATGACAAAATTCTGTTTCATTTTCAGACTTTGGATGACCAATGAAATAAGCATTATATGATTACTGTGTCATCAACTAGAGTGTGCACGAAAGAAACATCACAATCCAAAGGCATTCATAAACAAATCCAACGAAAGAAAGAGCCCGCTCAAATGTGGCAATCGATTTGTATCCCACTTAGTAAAGATCATTTCGCAGTAAGGTTTCCCTAGTTCGCAGGTGTTCATGTTTTCGCTTGTGCACCTACCGCGTATACCTCTCGTCATCATCAAAAGACAGTTTGATACTGAATGCATGACCTGCTTGGTGAAGGTGTAACAAACTGCAAGTGGCAGCCTTGTTCTTTCTCTATTTTATTGCTAAGATGGCACTTAACAGCTTGGAAAACAAAACGAATAAATTATCCGTAGGGTGACGTACGCTAAACCTGTTGACCTTAGTATAATCATCGCTGTTATGTTTATGCGCGTCAGCTTCAGTACTCAGTAATGTTACCGATTGGCCAACGTGTGGAACATAGAAATAACAGTGGGACGGTTGGGCAGTCAGGCCACATCATTACAGCGGAATATCAAATGAAAATTTTCTCCGTTATGTGCCATAATCCACGGCACGTGTCCAGCGTCAGACGGATCAAAGGCAAACCTGGTCACAACAGTCTGTCACAGCAACCCCCACTGTCTCATCAAAAGTTACTGAACGCAACGCTACGTCGCGCTTTGCATCAGCCTCTTTCCCTGCACCACACCAAAATATGACTGTCTCGGGTGTATTTTGAATGTGCACAGATCGTTTTCAACCTTAAAATGACCTGTAGGCATTTTTTGTCTGAATTGACGTGAATAGTCTAGATGTTCCTAGCTCTCGCACGCATTTGTCATCTGTTCAAGGTTGAATAATAGAAGTGCTCCGGACATGGCTACTTTTAATGGTGATAGCACCCGCTGAGATCCATTGTGGTTTTTGTATTTACACAAAGTTAGCAGCATTAAAGCAGATTCAGATCAGCCATATCAATTTCAGACATTCGACCCAGATCGGATAGGAACACTATGATCACTGACAACTGTCAGAATGGTGGGCAGTGGGCCGTGAATAACCTGGTGTTGTGAGCCAAGAAAGTTGATAGCGCGAGGATTGTTTATCCGGAAAATCAAGGAGTGGAGTATATGCCTCAAGACCACAACAAACAAGACCACTCAGTTGTAGGATAACACAGATCCAGGGATATCACCGTTTCCAACGCCAGATTTATGTGCAAAAAATATCACTTCATGTCAGAGTGCACTCCAGTGTTTCTTCTTGCATTTTTCTTCAGTTACTTCAATACTCAACCACATGTCTCTGCTTGACTACTGAATAATAGTGTGGATAGTATAGGGCCATCGCTCATTCTCACTACTCTAGTCCCAACAGAAAACTGACCAACTTTTTAGAAAATTGACCAAGCAAAATCAACAATTTGATCCATTGCTTTCTAAAAATGTTTGAATAATTCCAAACCAAAAATCCCCGCCGTGACCAAGCTAAGTTCCGAAGCACAGTTGAACCATGTTTCAGGTAGGGCCGCTTGGTATCAAGTCACGGTGCGTTCTCAGAGCGACTGATTCTGCTCGGATCTCATCCTCCCCTTGGAAACCATTGTCAGTGGTTGATGTGCTTTTCCCTAAACTGCTATGGCAATCACACCGGAGGAGCTTCAATTTAGGTTCATCAAATAGGTTGTCCCGATTAAGGCGTACGAAGCTTAACAACTGTTTCAGCCTAAAAGTATTTTTCAACTCCCGTCCCAACATACTCCAGTGATGATTTCCGGACATCACATTAAAACGATCAACTAGTTCCGGGATTAACTGAGTATGCTGCAGAAACAGAGTTCGATAGCAAAACTGATGGTCGAATATTGTCATGTTTAATTGTTTCCCGGATTAACAATCATCGTTGCTGCGAAACTACTTGTCGCTGACCAAGTAAATGCTCATCATCATCATCATCATATCAGCCATGAGCCTGACCAAAAGGTACTGTGGCTCGGGCTGCCGCTCACCTCAACAGTGACGTGGAATATCCTAGAAGAAAACGTTACTAAGAAGGTTGAAAATTAATAAGTCTAAGCAAAAGAACTAGAAATGGTATGGATGCAGGTACGCCATTGACTGCGACACACCGCCATCTCGGATAGCGTCTCTAACCAGCGGTTTGAGTGATCACGAGGACCCCATCCAGGCAGGCGACACCTACCCACTTTACTCAGTGGAGCAGTCAGGGTTTCATATTTCC
>LOND01002088.1:3961-14441 GCA_014220965.1 Paragonimus kellicotti | reverse complement strand
GCATGTTAATTCTGAAGAAGTAACGGGTAATTTGCGATCGTTATGTCTTTATGAACAAAATTGATTGTACAGCTTCTATATCTGTCCCATATAAACAAACAGCCAAGTTGAAAGGATAAGCAAAGTGAGTTATGCGCCTTCCGCTGTCAGGTCCATTAATCTCACGCACTTCACAGACGTTTCTGTCAAACGATAGCTACAAACGTCACTGAGTAAAGTGTAATTTGTCCGATCACAAATTGTGTGACTTATCGAGACCTTATCTAGGAAGACGAGATGGAACCATGGTGGTCAGACGAACAATACAAACCTTCAGTTCCCCATGCCAAAGCACCATCTGTTCTTCTTGCACCTCGTACATGAGTGCTCGGGGATCAGTCGATGTTGGGAATGACATATGATCAACAGACATTCTCAGTACCTGATCCAACCAACTATGTCAATGCAGGTGAGCTTGCGTGCACCCCACCGTTAAATCGCCGTTTCCTAACCTCATCACTGATGACCAGCTGGTGACACCCGATGTAACCGACTGATAGCAGATGTTTGAATAACTGAACAGAGTCAGTGTCCTCTGACCGAAGTTGCCATATTTCACAACAATATATCTGAACCTCTAACAAATTTGATATACGGTGTATTCTTGCGACGTTGTACAGAATAAAAGTTCATTCTGTAGCAAATGCGATCCGACGTATAACAGTGTTCTCTTGATATCACAGTGTTTATGATCAGCTTTAAAGTCTCAGCAAGTTATTAGCACCTATGAATTTCATCTTTCTTCGTGTAAAGTACAATCGGAATAACACAATTACACAGCTTGAACTGTGCACTAACTATAAAAACACAATTGTTAAATACCCTGCAGTGAGTGCTCCCTATGAAGCTTCTTATTTTTGACCTTCACTGAATTGTTAAGAGCCGTTTGGAGACTGATAGGATTCCTATGCAAACGTAAAATCGTTCCTCCCAGCCGACGTAATTCCGCAGATTTTCACTCCAGGCGATTCCGCGAGGAAAAGCGATCCTAGTTGTTTTCGTTACTCTTCAACGTACGCGCGCAACATAAACGGAAAACCGTTTTAAAAAATAGCAACGCACCCACAAAAACACTCATAATTACTGATTGTAAACCCATTAAAAAGATACCTTCTCAGATTTAATCACTTTTTTCTGACTCAACGTGGTACAGGGCCGGAGTAAAAATAAACCTTAAAACTGTACAGGCAAATTAAGGAATCACCCATTGGTTTACATAACAACTACAGCAGACCTCTTTTTCATACTCCGATACCACCATCAGCCATCGCGTTCGATTGTGACCGTTTGCTGCAGAACAAACCACATGTTTACTAGTTTACCCGTGTGAGCAAACAACCACTATTTTATGTGTAGTAAGCAGCGACTCATTTGAAATGCACTCCCTGGACCTCCGGGAGTTACCTACCGGTTTCTAATGACTGACTGTTTTTTGACGATCCTGAACTTCCAACAATCAGAAGACCCCTCATTATTTTCAACACCATTAGATGAGACCCGGCTGTGAGTCAGCTAAGAACACTGTACATGTGTACTGTATAACTATGATACATGAGAGTGGCCATACTATCGTAGATCAGTTGTAATCAGTTGGTATAACATAGAATAAGTTCAGACTAAGGGTAATGTATGTACGATACGTCCACAACTCTCAGACGGCACTTATCTAAATAGCTGTTTATCACTCTGACATGTTCACGACTTTGCCTCTTACTTAATGTAGAAGGGATTCTATGTTCTCCATGTCTCAATTTGCACATGAGTGCCTTAAAGCATAGCGCAACATTAATCAACTTATCGGATCGTTGTAAGCGAGTGCGTTGCACGTGCGCACACCTTCGACATCTTTCTACCCTGGTATCTCGCCCAGCATTGCATGAGATCCCCAGTGCAGCCTGAACAACACACCTTCGGTCTCAGTGTTCTTCAGTGTGCGTGTCTTCCATTTGGTCCCATCGATTAGTATATATGGGATTGGAGAGCTTTACTCTGCACATCAAACGCTTCAGTACATAAGTCGCTCAATTCGGATCTGAGTGCACATTGTAGAATACATTAGACATTTATTGAGATGAATGTGACACGTTTAGACAACTGCCGCATGTAAAGTCAAAACGCAGATACAGTTTTACCAACTGAAGTACTTACAACAAAAAGTAGCGAACATGGCCTATTTTCTACGTTTCATTGTCAGGCCTGGTGTGGCCATCTCTACATGGATGCTGCTTTCGCTTTCGTCCATAGTGTGCCTCAAACCAATCATACGCTTTGGGTCAGAAACACCCTCAAATTCCCAAATCAGACAGAAAACGTGAATAAGTGTCATAAGTATGGCATACTCCACATAAGACCACATCAATGAATGCGCTATGCTTCGAATGAATACACGTGTGAACCGCATCGTAGGTGCCTGACCGCTTTTCCTTTTTAGGCAAACTTCCATCATGAGATCTCGTCATTCGTCTGTCTAGGTGAATCTATTCAACACAGCACAGCATCAATTACAGCAATTCATCATTTGGTCTATTCTTGATTGTCCTGTGCCTTTCCGTCAGAATGAGGGGGCTCACACACGGTATAAGAAGAGTCAAATATAATCGATTTCACTTTATTAGGGGGAGCCTGTCATGGTTATTTTAAGTTGAGTACTTTAACGATAGTGACTTAAACTGCCAAGATCTTCAAAGTCTGTTACGCACGAATGCAGTTTTCTGGTCAGTAGTCATTACTTGTAATATCTACTCTTTTGTACAAACCACAGGCCAACGTCTGAACTTTGACCTCGCTGATCGTGGATTGTGTGAGTCACAGGGTGTAAACCTTGTGTGAACAGACGTAGCATGTTTACCCGATGGACAGACCACAGCGGCCCAACTAAATGTTTAGAGCTGCCTCAGCAAATGATTATCCATCCCACTATTTGACAAACCCTGTTTGGCACATGAATTCGAGGGACTTTTTGATTCCGCTTTCAAAACTGATGATTAAGGACAAAACCTTCTCATGTGTTAATCATAGCCAACGCCTGGACCTCTGTGTTGACTAATTTTCTTTATCATTCTAGTGACCATTGCTATCAGGACTTCACAGCCAAGTCATGGGGCCACAATATTTACAGGTAGTTCCGTAACACCAAAGTTTAAGTGTCTGTTCTTAGGGTCAATTGTGGGTCCTTTTTATCGTCAGTGGACGGCTCTCATACTATGGAGGTGAACAGCCGGGATAGGAGTATGCCAGGCAAGTAGTAAGAACGGGATTTACGGGACAGGGGGGGTGTGGGCAAGATTGTGTGGTGATAGGGAGGAAAAAGACCCAAAATTTGCTGTAAAACAAGGTCGACAGCAGGCCCCGACTGGGAGGCGGAACGGGGAGGCGCACATAAACAAACAGTGCTAATAACTAGCAGGGCAGTGAGACGGACAACCATAGCCGGAAGTACGCCGACAACGACACTAGTCGCAAAGGGGCGGAAAGTGCACCGATAGGTGCAGACGCGTGACCACCCGGCCCCCGCGAAGGGGCGGGAAGTGGGGCGACGAAGAAAGGAAATGTTGGGTGGGAAGAGGCGGGCGTGGAAAATGGGTGAGGTGCGTAGCGGGTAGAGGAGATGCGGGCGGTCAGGTTGGCAGATGCGTGGGTCTGGACGCAGACTGCGATCGAAGGGTACAGTGACGCCCGGGTTAGGTTTAGCTGTGTCGTTCAGCCGGGTTTCGTAGAATGTGAAGGCAAGTATGAAGCGTAGGTGAGTAGCGGGAGCGTGAGACGAGAGGGGTGGGGGATGGTAGGCATCAGTAGCACGTGGGTGAGGTTATGCGAGTTGACGATGGACGTGCGTAGGCGCGGACGTGTGTCATGAGGAACGGGAGATGAGTCCGGTAGGATGAGGACGGAGTGCAATTGAGGGGAAGACGCGAGGGGCTGGTTCGGAGCGAGGTTTTCCAGAGAACCGAGTGTCCATCCTGATAGCTTGTATCTGAGGAATTCCCACCGTTGCTCGCTTCATCCTTGCATCATCTGCAGATCCCATATGAATTAGTTGGACGACGTGGGTAACAGAGTCCAAAAATGTGCGATTCCCGAGCCCCTGGCCGCGCTTCAGTAGCCCAGTGGTAGACACGCCTTTAGAATCAGCGAATCTAGAACATCTTTCGACCCCCGGTCTAATCGCATGGTGGGGTATCCAGTGGTAATATCCCTGTTCACGAGAATTGCATGAGTCTCGATGTGAATAAACAATTTAGTATCAGATAACTTGACCTAGCGCATGGTGGACAATAAATTGCTACTTTGGTATCAGCCTCAGGAACTAATACCCTACTAGAACGATATACAATTCCTACCTCGAGTGTGAGAAACAAGACGTGATGAGGTTCAAGCAGATTTCATTCAGAGAAATGGACCATCCATATACTTGTTAGGTTGATCTTCGTTGATCTCTTTTGATCTATAGACTCAGACAGACTACCGGTCATCATCAGTTCACCTAGGTACGGCCATTAAAACGAGATCCGTGCTTCGTCCAGTGAGTGAGAAAAAGGGATAATTTTTAATAGTTAAGCTAGTAAGATTGAGCTTATGTAGGGTTGCTAAGAGATTTTCTAAGCCAACACTTACCTTCCTTAAATTCTCGGAAAACTAATCAATCCGGGAGCTTAAGATCAAGTGAAGGTGGTCATCAACCTTATCTGGGAGTGAGAGGAACAGAAACAATTAATTGGCGTCCAATACAGTGATCAGCTTTTCGGTAATAAATGACACGCATATCCTGGACAGTCCGACAAAGTCATCTAAAATGACGTAGGATTATCGCCTTGTTTTTACTTCTGAAGGTTGACCAGGGAAAATCTCTCCAGTTACAGGTACATCGAGAATAGATAAACTCGGGTGAAGTCTCAAGACTCATGGATATGGAATGTTCTAAAAAGTCAGTTACTCGCAGAAGTTTATTCTGGAGTGTCTTGAGGCATAGAGACAGTGTTGGCAGTATCTTAAACAGGAGGTGATACAGTTCGTTTCGATAATTCAGATGACAGACGATTACTGATTGGTTAGGATATGTTCACAGCTGTCTTAGTGAAAGCATTGTCTAGAGTAGACGACGAATTTGGGAGAAGCTTATTGCTATTTATTGCGGAACGCGTGCCAGCCGGGGACTCTTTTAATCAGGCTAATACCTCATAAAGATATACAGCGTTGTCAGAAATGTCATTCCCTTTTAAGACCAGAATGACTGAACTGACCAAGTTGTAGCAAAGTTACGAACACCGTTGAAAACCTCTGAAGTAAGTACCCAGTAAGCTTTCACTGATGCCAACACGTACAAGCTTGGCGACTGACTTGAAAGCTGTTGCGATACGAGAGTGGTGTAAAATAAGACTATGTATGATTTCTTGCAAAGTATAGACTAAAGTGTTGCATAAGTGTTTACAAGAGGACAGTTAAATTAATTTTTCATCAACTAGCTAACACATGTTAAGGGTCAGGTACGACATTCTTGAGATTCCAGAAGCCTGCAGCAATAGTGAATTCCAAGGGAACACTTTTCAAGGTGAACATAATTATTTTCGCAACTGATCTTTCGACTTTCTACAACAGCTTCAAAACGGAGTCCCTCGTGTTCTGTCCATGCACTACTGATGTGTACTAGGTAGTGCTCCGACTCCAAATGTGGGTGAGTGCAGTAATTGTAATTCATAACGGAACATTGTGTGCTATTGCTGTTTACTGCATGAATAATTCACGTTGTACAGATACTGATTACATTACGATTTCGTTGGCTAGCGTGCTGCGTTATTACTACTGCGTAGAAACTAGCTCTGGGTTTGAGCTAAGTACATTTCCGATTACTATTGCGTATTCCCAACTACCACAGTCAGCCATGTATAAAAGGTGTACTAAGTTTGTTGCCGTCTGTTTGCTGAACAAGTGGAGGATTCTAGTCTACTTTGATGCACAGGTAACAATCACTGACAAGATGTCAGTCGTCTTTTTCTGCACTAAAAATTTTCTCCAGTCGATTTCTTTAAAGTTATCTGCGTGAACGGTTGTCTTCAAAGAGGAGCTGACAGAATAATGTGAGTATGTGACTCAGCAGGAGTTTTCTTTCGGTCAATTTTGTACGCCATTTAGTACAGAGTGGGCTTGCCATTTATGCATCAAAAAATTACGAATATATCGGTATATCTTGCAAAAATACCAACTCACCAGATTTAGTTGAGCCCACTGATCTATCAGATTTGAAAGAGTTAACATTATTATAACTCTCCCTGTCTTTCACACAAGTCCTCTTTGAAGTTATAGGGTTCGATAGAGTTTCTTGATCTTCTTCCGCCTTTTTCTTCGACTCTTCATAAACAATCTTATTGTAATTTTCATCCGGCGAAATATCAACATCTTTGTCGCAAAATTTCACGACACTCCTCACGGCAGTTTCAACACCTCGTGCATCACATGAAGAATTAGGTGTAATCGATCTTGGACGGTCAAATCTTGTCTGAACGGAGCAATTTTCCTTGTTATCCCAAATACTTATTCTAGCCCCTCCGTTATTACTTCTTCTCCATATGTCCATGATGTTTTCATCACTACATTCAAGGTGAACCTGTTCTTCCCAAGCAATCCACAAAGTATTTCCGTCAATCCACGGCGAAACGGCTTTAGAAGTCAAACCGGCTGGATACACTTTCGCCAGTGATAATGTGAATACCACAACGTCAGTGGCAAGTAAATAATCTCTAGTGTCTGCGGTATATTCTAGGTGGAAATAGCACGGAGTGACTTGTGGAGCGTCTTTAACTACCACATCACGTTTGGCTGTCTTTTTCAAGGCAGATTTTTTAGGTGAATCCACAATTAAAAGAGAATCACACGAAACTGCGATAGCGAAAGTGAACCTAAGGATAGTTGAGTGTTCCACAATGGGCTCGTTGTTGCTTCGATTTGACCGAGAAGTTGGTGAGCTTGTAAGGGTTCGTTTTATAACAAGAAGTTCCGAAGAAGTGCTGAGTGGTCTCTGAATTCTTGACATTGAACTCGACTTATCAACTAGATAACCCCGAATACTCGCATTTTCAAAAAATTTGATGTAAATTAACACACAACCATACGGGTATTCTTCGGTATTTGATCAGAAAAAAATCCAACAGCTGTGTAACAATTTTGCGGTCAGAAAGTTTTATTACATATCCGACTTTGTGTAGCACAAATGCTGAAACGGCTAAACGAATCAGTATACACTTCATATCGAAACACCGTTCTAAGTTAGAAATCTATAAACTCAAACAACTTGACATTCAGGCCTCGGCCCACTCAAATTCGCACGGTTCTCAGATTATTGCGCAGGCTTAGGTAATCCAACAATATTGTTTTAATCCATCAATATTACTGCATTTGCCAAACGGAGGGTTATATGGAGCATTCACTTTCATAGGCAAAAAAGCGTCTGTTGTTTAAAATATACGGACGTGCCAATGATGTGATGTTACTTCAGCATATAAACGCAGAGTTATTCTATGAAAATCGTCTAGTATAAAAACGAATGATATATTTCCAGGGTCTGTCTTCTTTCTATAGAGTTCGCACGAACTGTTCATTTAATAATCTCGGAGTGTAACTTTTCAACGGGCGTCCTGTGTTACGATGCTGGCGGATGGTTCTCCTGTCAGCCCGGATGGTGTTGTAGATGCCAGTGCATCTGTATCGGACAAAGTTGCTTGCATTAGAAGACATTTTTTTCAACAAAAGGAGCATCATAGGTTTCTCTGAAATTTTAATTATTTTCCTCTCCAGGAGTGACCACTTAGCTTTGGACAGTTTACTGACGGATTACGTCAGGCTCGTGGATGATATGAAAGGTTTACTTTCGTTTAAGATCACACATGATGCGTTTTTAGGTTTGAACAATTTTGCAGACACTTCGCTTGCGCTGGCGTCTGGATGTCGGAACGGTTGGTAGTTTATTTTCTGACTGCATGTTGCGTTTAGATAGCGCACACTGGCGAAGCTCATTTGAGCCTGATGAGATTCTCAAGGAACTGGCTTCCAATGTATGTCAACTTCCACTACGCGATCGTTTTAGGATCCGATCAAAGGTTTTGAAGATACACTCGAACCAGCTTTGGATACGAAGCATGTCGCTCAACGTATGTTTAACCATCCGTCCCTTATAATTTCTTGCCAGTCTGTCGACTGATTGAAGAAGCGCTTACGGCAGATGATAGCAAAACGCTGTTGGTGAGTCTCTACTTGGTATTCCGTTGATAGGATTACTTTTCCGATATCTACTGACAATAATCTGGGGAATTGTAGAACGTAAGTCATCCTGCTAACGTGCCTTCTCGGTCACGAGTCTATTCCATTGAAGTTTATATAGCTCTCCAGGCTAAGTTGATGGAGATATAATCGTTTAATCGGTCGGAGGCTGTCCTTTGTTCTTCCTTTTATCGTTTTCGCTCCTCCTACACCAAATGACTTATTTTCTCTAAAAAAAATTTTATCATGTCCCGACTTAACAGCCCGATGTGATGCGACGGAAGTTTCGCATATTTCCATCTTATCTAGGCTTCTAAACGACATAGCACTTGCTGTTTAAAATACCGCCCTCTAAACCGATTTTCATTCATTCTTTCGAAACGACCGTGCAACTGATCAGATAACACTTATGGCGACTATAATGTTTCTTTTTGTGGTTGTATTCCCTTGTTAGGTTGTAATTTTCGTGCCGGTGCTGGTTGGCGCTATCTGTTCTTCCTGTACAGTGACTTCCCGTGTCGCTAATGACAGTAGTCAACGTATGGAACTAACAGCACCCGCATTGTCTACCCGATACTGGTTATACACTTCGGGTGACTCCACAGCCGCCGTTACAGGTCAGGCTGGAGTAGGTATAGTCCTCAGCACGACGGCTGCAGCCGCATTAGTAGATTGGATTCCTGTTAACAGTAGACTTTGTGCCGTCCGCTTGGCAGGTTCTGTTAAGGCCAGCTCTAGACGCAAGACTTTCAGAAATTTATTCATTGTCTGCTTATGCTCCTACTGACTGTAGTGACATCGGCGTCAAGGACGCATTTTACTCGGATCTGGCCACTCTCCTTCGGTCGACACGTGGCTCTGATATAGTCGTTCTGGCCGGAGATATGAATGCCCAGGTCGGCCGCCTTGGTGAGGCCGAAGTCTCGTTTAGGTGGTAGGTTTGGGATAGCATCACATCGATCAGATAATGGCGGACGATTGTTGCAGCTGTGCGCTGAGCATAAGCTATTTTTAGACATCGTGCACGTCACTGCTATACGTGGTGTCCGCCTTCTTCGAATCAGGCCTGGTCTCAGGTAGCTGTTAGCCGTCACAACGAGACTGGACCTTGACGTGGTGTGACGGCTTGCGCATCTCGATGACCTATTGGGCTAAACTGGACGGTGTGATCACCACACCGATAGAGTCACTCATACCAGGCAGGCCAATGGGTAGAGGTCTGACAAGAGGGGAGGAGAAGTGGACCTAACTACTAAAAATAGCTACGTCTATATTCAAACATACAACATCAAGGCGCCTACACCTTGCAAACAAACAACCGAGCTGTAAGTGAAAGTAAGGCGTCATCAGCAAGACAGCTTCCTTACGGCTTTCACTGCCCCGCATCATTAAGTGCACTCACTTCACAGACAACTCGGCCAAACAACGACAACATTCACGCCACTGAGCTCGATTAGCCGCCATCTCACCTAACGTCTCAAGCCACCGACTCTGTGAGTCGCGAGGACCACCCGACCTACAGTGACCAACCCCTTCGTGAACGATTTCATTTGTCTACGCCAGGTCATCATCTGTCCACCTTGCGCCAGTCGGCCGCAGCGTCGGCAAACAGTGCTCGGTGTGGCAAACGACTAGCTGGCATCCTTAGTACATGACCTAACCATCTAAGTCTGTGCAAATGTAGCGACTGAACAAAAGAACTCGTTTGACAATCAGTGCCAAACACCCGCTTCCTAACCTCCTCGTTGCTTACTCGCTGGTGCCACCCGATACGAGCGATTGAACGCAGACATCGGTGGTCAAATACCTGAAGACGGTTCACGTCCTCTACTCTGAGCGGCCACGTTTCGCTGCCGTAAAGTAATACAGCCCTCACTGTTGTCTGATATACGCGACCCTTAAGCTTCAGAGAAATACCTCTCTGTCGCCATAGGTGTCTCAGATTAGCGAACACCGCCCTAGCCTTGGAAATACGCGCTTCTATTTCATTCCCTACACCTCCGACGCCACCGCTGATGCAGCTTCCCAGGTATACAAACCGGTCAACAACCTCCATGACTTCATTATCTAACATTAAATCTACGTAATCACAACAATCTTGCAGAAGCACTTTGCATTTTGAGGCTGCAAAGCGCAATTCCGAAGTACTTAGCAAAACGTGAAATAGCGTTTAGCGTTGTTTATGTTGCCT
>LOND01002087.1:41747-57742 GCA_014220965.1 Paragonimus kellicotti | reverse complement strand
ACCGATTATCAGGTCTTCCGATTTTCTACTGAAGGGTTTTATTTAGTACACTAAGTGATTTGTAGTTATCCATTCGACCCCGTATCACTGGACCTTGTGAAGCTAAAGCGTTGAAGTAATGTTTGCATGTTTATTAGTGATAATCTATCGCTGAAGCACTACTCTTGGTCGCAAATCTCCGTTGGTTCACACGCGGGGTATATCATCATCATCATCATCATCATCATATCAGCCATGAGCCTGACCAAAAGGTACTGTGGCTCGGGCTGCCGCTCACCACAACAGTGACGTGGAATATCCTAGAAGAAAACGTTACTAAGAAGGTTGAAAATTAATAAGTCTAAGCAAAAGAACTAGAAATGGTATGGATGCAGGTACGCCATTGACTGCGACACGCCGCCATCTCGGATAGCGTCTCCAACCAGCGGTTTGAGTGATCACGAGGACCCCATCCAGGCAGGCGACACCTACCCACTTTACTCAGTGGAGCAGTCAGGGTTCTCATATTTCGTGACCACGTTGTCGCTTGACCGCCACGTGGTTTCACCCAACTGTTGGTGGTCTCAGTATATATAATGCCCGGTACGGTAAACGCTCAGCTGGCATACGGAGTACGTGACCTAACCATCGCAGGCTGTGCAACGTGAGTAGTTGACCGATCGATCGCGCATCCCGAGCGTTCCGGAATACGCGCCGGCGAACTGCCACATTGCTCACGCGATCAGTCCACTTAATGTGGGCAATTTGGCGGAGACAACGATGGTCAAATACAGCAAGCTTGTTGATATCTTCCTTGCGAACAGGCCACGTCTCCGAACCATAGAGCAAAACAGAACGCACACAAGCACGAGTTGCCTTTGCCAACCTGCGTCATCTGTGGCGTCGGAAAGACGTTCGATTGTCGCTGAAAGGAAGAGTATATAATGCTTGTGTACGCGGAGTACAACTCATATTTGAACTTAATATTCGCACTCAGCCTTACTTTTCAAGCAGCTGTTTCCAAAACGAAGCACTGTGCTCCAGTTTTGCCCTGAATAATGCCTTTTCTCAGTGCATATCTTTGCCACGACCAGGTTTGAATCTCTGCCCACACGGTCATGTACCGAACGTCTTGGCCACTGCACCATTATTTTTGTATTACTCATAGCTGGATAATCATATAATCACTGTCGGCTACGTTTACTTCTGAGTAGCACTCAGGTTACCTGATCGTCTCGAGGGAAGACATCATAATTATTTCGTTATCTCTACTCGATGACCTTGTGAACAGGACTCCTCATTCAGGCCGAAATGGCTTATTTCATTCCATCAGCTATCTTCGTAAGAAACTAATGAATGGAGTAGTAACAATCAAATGGATTGTACAGTTGGTTGATCTGAACATCAAAAAACTCTATGACTTCATCGACGTGTCTTTTATGGAGTTTCGCACCTAAACGCATGTGAAATTTCTCGCTCGAACTGTCAATCGGAAAGGTCAACGAACGTCGTCCTCAATAGATTGTTTGGAAACAACCCGTCGCAGCTAACCCTAATATTCTTAGAGCATCAGGGAATGTAGTTTATAAGGTACTCGAGAAAAACATACAGTTGCAGACTAGTAAAATGGAACATTCTGTACCGCTCATTCATTGGAACATAGTATTTTGAGAGTTGGATACAACTCTCGCACTCTCGTCAGTCGTATAACGCGTGACAGAAACACTAAAGGACTTCAAAAATTCTGGAAAACAAAACGTGCAATGCTGAATGGATGCTAAAAAACTACGACAGAATCTTAAGAGGTCGATCCACGTGATCGCTTCTCTATCCTCGTACCCGTGTGCAGCACTCTAATTAAGCACCGTCCGTAAATGTCTGACAGATCACGGAATTAAACGCCGGGGTAAAATCCACAAATGGGGCGTACGGCGGCCTGTCACGTTCACAGCACTTCCCCTGAATCTGTGGAGCAGTGAGCGCTGTGTTAGTAATACGGCGACTCGTCCGGAATCCACATTATTGCTTGGCAACTTTGGTCTTTAGAGGTTCGATAATGAGTCGGTTGAGAAGTCCTGCTAGAAACCTCTATCTCAGCTCTATTCGCTCACCAGATTGATGCCACGTTGGCCTTGGGCACTTTGTTCATGTCTCAATGGCACAGTTAATTGCTGTGCGCTCACAATTAAGGTCCACGCTTAGCAATCAGTAGGATTTAGGTTATTTCTATTATATCCAATTACATTGAACGCTGAATTCGAATCCACGGCGCAGTCGATCTACTAAATGGGAAACTTATCAGACGCCACTGATCAACAATGGCGTTGGTGGATGCTAGCGTGAACTGCCTAAGAAATTCTGCCAGGACAGTCAATCTTCTGGACCATTTGGTTGATTCGGTACGAGACAACAGGGTAGGTTGGTAGCAGAGTCCAAATGTGAAGATTTCCGAGCTCCGGTGTGGCTTCGTAGCTCAGCTGGATAGAGCACTTGCCGCGTTTGGGCATGTTGTTTCTGTCGCTGGTTCGAATCCTAGCCGAAGTCCTGATTTTTCGCATTCAAGTCTATTCTCACTGAACTGTTCCGTGCTCATCTGTACCTTCGATTATTGGTTCTATGTGGTGGCGAAACCCGGCATACCAATTTCAGAATAATTCGCCAGAATTTTCGGTTCTATTCACTGTTATGGTATGCAAGAATCACTAGTGTGAACTGAATAATGGAAGATCTGTCCTCCGATACGTCACACATATTGGCCACTTCTGAAATATGTGTAGGCCGATCGATTTTCCTGGCTTACAGATCGTCATTGGTAAGATGTGCTGGATAGTCCATATGTATGTAGCCTACTGTCATGTGCCCTATCTGGTATCATGCGATCACTCGAAGCCTCGAACCGATCACAGTTTTTCTTTTCTGTCTATTGATACCATACAGATCTGAATCCTTGCAGAGTACATATTGTATGTGTGTATACGGGGACTAACTGCCATTTAAGTCGGATTCATAACCAACCTATGTTTAATAGGTGGGCCCTGTTTGTCACGCTGTCATTGTATGGGTTTTCTACAAGGCCGTCTTTTGAATCTTCCAACACAGCCGCAGAAAAACAAATTGCGATGCCGATTAAAGTGCAACTACGGATCTATTTAGCTGCATGCACAGGAAGTCATTGTCAAAATAGCTGGAGGCTTAGATGGACACCCAGGAGTGGTTGACTCTTACTTTATCAGTCTATATCTGGTGGATTATTTTGCTGGGTTATATTCATTGAACTGGATTTGCAAACAAGAACATTGCTTACATTTCCATTTTCGAGCAATTGATTTGTAACAACCCGTTTTGCTCCCACAAATTAGCTTGATTTCCAATGTTCTATATATTCAAGTGAAAACTGGACAGTAAACTGTTCACTGATGTCGTTTCCTTGTCAGTCACAGCTCGTTCTATTTCGCTGTTCGTTCTCTCTTCTTACTGTAGTACGTTGACCTGGTTATTCCATTGCTGCCCCGCCAGGTGCCGTAAATGGCGATGCAGTGTGTAACTGCCATGAATGTCTCAAGTGTGTCCCAGTTGTGGCGAATTCACCAAGTCTGTAAAAAGTCTGTGAAAGCTACTGTCAGTTGTGAAAAATTAATAACACTGACTCGTCATCTTCAAGGTCGATTATACAAACTGACAGTTTCCCTCGTTTGGAAGGCTGAGCCGTTCCCCATGCCCACAGCCCAAGGGACATAATCGTGCCGTTCTCTAAAGTCATTTCGAAGATATCTGTTATTGCATGCTCGTTAACGATTACGCACTGGTCATTCCGCATCGTGAGTGATCGCTTTTAAGATGTTGATTGTGGTCTCTCCGGTCTCGTAAATTCCCTTTGGCGTATTCGAAAGTTGTCTTTCCGAAGAGCGGTCCATCTTAAGAGGAACACACAAGGGGAACTATCGTGCCTAAGTGAGATTTCAGCGGAAACTCTTCGTTTTACGGACAAAGGTCTTATCCTGTAAACCAGCGATTTTCAACTCTTTCCGATTTATCCACTCTTTCAGGTTCTCAAGCATGACTTCACTGCCTCCTTAGTCTTTAAAAAGCATTGTCGTCGCCCCTCTCATTCAGCATCCATCGCGTGGACAGTAAAAGCAAATCAGTTAACACTACACACGTGTAATAGAATCCACTCCAATTTCAAACTTGTTCGTGGTTTATCGTGGTGTTTGTGTGTGGATCAACCACATCAGCCCATCAACCTCGGACTGAAAATTGATTGAGGGGAATTTTTGATTTCCGTCATCAGAAACTTGATCCACCCTTATTTTGTTAAGATAGCCTGTATCGGATTCCACCGCTTTAAATGGTCTGTTTATTTTTGCTGCTGCTTGTGTTCATGTTGACCTATATAATTAAGGCAGGGGGTTCGGCTGATTTCTTCCTGGCGAGTCCAAACAAGCATTAATCTGGTGGTTGGGTTTACGAATATAACTATGCTCTATGAAACATTGGCACTTTAACAACAACCATTCACGTTCGATCGTACCTTTCACATTCGCGTACAGTGTTTTGGTGGCTCACTCCGAAGTGAATTACCAGACCCGAATTTCATCCTAGTTAAAGCGCATTTTTGCCCGGCCGCAGGCCCACGTGATCTTGAAGCGAATTTCTTGTCCACTGATCCTTTAACCTCACAATGTATGTGACCGAACACCCATATTTAAACGCGTAACCTCACCTCCGTTTGAGTGATGTACAGCTCGTCCAATCATTTCGACCGGACAAGTAACCCAATTACTCTGTTCACTCCAGTTGGCAACTTCACGATCAAGACTTGTCCGTTGGATCGAGAGAGCTGATTTCGTTGAACCAACTGATCAGCGTTTTAATTACTGATTTCTTTATACTCATAAGCATTTTCAAACATTGTAATGATCGTCAATGAAAACCTACCACCTGAGGTAGTGCCACTTCCAGAAACACTTGTTGGATAGAAACCACCCAAGTTTCGACTTGTAACTATCGTCGCTACCATTCTGAGTCGCTATTTGATATAGTCTTCGCACGTAAATATTGCTTATGGACTAACGTTATTCTGTATATTTCATGTTTGTTTAGAACGTATACCTTGTTCCTTTTTCTCACAGTTTTTGCGCGCTAATCTGCATACAATCACTATCCTCAGGAAAGTACACTCAGTTCAGACGATTGCACTCCTCGTTCATCGTAGGGACAGCCCATAATCTGTGCTTTGTGTGCACTCGATATGGACACGGTAAACAAGCTCTTACATAGCAGTCGTGATCCGAATGATCACTTCCTCCTTGAAATAAGTTGTTGTTACACGATATTCAAAGCAACCTAACCAAACGGCCTGGAAAATCAACGGTGGTATAACGCACAGTTAAACTACTCAATCGGAACGCAGCCTCACAAACGCCTGGAGACAGTTGTTTTCAGACTTTCATGTTCGATCTTTAGCATTCCTTAAAAAGAAAGTGTAAAAAAACGGAGTTTATTAGAGGAGGAAGGAGCTTAACGTCCTTGTTAACTTTGAGTCCGTGTTTCGCTTCGTTCACGCTTGTCTGTGCTTAAAGTGGTTTTGACACCAGTGGTCAAGCGAGATATCGGTTAGTGTGTACACAATCGAGGATTGTGGAATTCCATCGGAAACTGTTTCAGTTCCACCCTTTGACTCTCGAATTTTCGCACCAACACTCTGTCTCATCACCAAAGAATTGCAATATTCTTCGTCGTCCAAGACCGCCACTTATCTATTCGACCTGTTCTGTGTCTAAAATATGAATAGCACGTATCTTAAGTAAATGAATATCCACCAATTCGGAGTGAATAGACCATTTTGTTATTGCTATATCATTTGAAAAATCGACTTTTTTTATGTTCTCTCGGTATTTGGAGCGAACTCTATTAAATAGCTGTCATCCGAATGAATATCTTTGGAGCAAAATATGGACCATTAATTAACAAGAATTTCGAAATGTGAATAGCATGTACGATTTGTACAGGAAATACGAAACTTTCTTTTATAGAAAAAGATTATCTTTCAATAACTTTGTGGTCAACCTTTCTAACTTTGTGTCTCACTGTTCGTCGTACTGTTCATCAGTGTGTTTGGGTTTTCCTGGGTTTCTGTACGGCGTGGTTGTGCATCCCCTGTGTTGTGTTTAACTTTTGTCACTGGGTTCATTTAGTTTTCATCGGATAGTTTTTGTCTTCAACTTAGCCCCGCTGAGTGCACAAAACATTAATTTTAATCGATATATTGCGCTTAGCATGTTTACATATGACCTAAACAACATATCCCATTAAATCACAGTTTCTACCAATTTTTTGGGCTCGTTTTCGTTTTTGTTTAGTTAGGCTGTTATATGAATACTCTCCTGGGTACGATATTCATTTTTGCGTTTTTGTAACGTCGCGTATTTTACTCTTCTAACGCATTTATTCAATCATTCTCTGCTTCAACAGCTGGTTTGTCGATGTCGTGCGGAAACCAGACTGGAGACACTGCGAAACACACTCAAATTACTGTTGAGTGTGCTTGTTAATTGGTGAGCTTTATGTACTGATAGTTGTTCCTATATGTATAAACGCTTGTGACATATTACCTTTTTTGCTGGATGCGTTTCTAGAGTTCATCTTTTTTTCTTGGGTAGCGGTTCATGAACTTTTATGTATAAACGTTTTCCCGCACGCCCCCTAGAATAGTGTGACCATTTTTGCCTCGTTACTATACAACAGTTGTGCTGATGCGAAATTTCATGTGTGCCGATCAGTTGGTCCAAATGAGGGAAAAACTGATAGTGATCGATGGTTAAAAGTTTGAATGGAAAGAATTCCTGGACTCAGAAACCATCTTTTTTGTGGACTCTTTCCCAACTGTCTAGAGTTCTATACGTGATAATTCCATGAGCAAATAAAGCAGGCAACTGTACGATGAAGTTTCCGGGCTAATTGGGTATTTCACATTGGAAGGCAGCGGTGAATTATAGTCTTATTTCACAGTCTCACCAGCTTCCCTGGTGTGTGTGCTCGCAGACCGACGATGATCGAATATTGGGTTGCATACAAGAATGGTTGATAGTTGACTGGGTTCAAATGAGTGTGGTGAAGATTATATGTGAATATGACTAGGTGGAATCGAACACAAACTTATCCATTTGATTGAGGGTCTCTTTCTATGTGCGTGCTATCTGCCGCATCTACAATAACCCCCTCTTTGATCCTTACTTTTGTAGCTTATCCATGCATCCTTCATAACCGTTCTATTTGATGTTATCTGAAATGACATACTTATTCCGTTCATGTGGTGAATGGAAATTGCATTTTTAAAGCTTTAAGAGATTTTATCAGAAGGGTACCTTATGGTTTTAGTTCCTGTTGATATGATGGGGATGGTCCGGTGAATACATCTGTCTTCCCTTTTCATACGCGGAACAATCAATACGTCGTTCTCACGTAACTCGGACGATTAGCCCTATTCCACTGAAGATCGGCAAACATTTCCTTAAAACCGTATTTTGTGGGAGAACAATCCTTCACAAGGCATTGAACATTCGGGAAGATAGTATCACTCAGCTTAATCTGTGAGCGCGCTTAATCACAAACCATTCCACTAGTGAAACGAAGGTGCCATTATTGTATATTCTCGTATGACATACTTATTAAATTCTTTGGTCACTGTTTTAACGTTGCAACGAATCGACTTATTTATTATGATTTTATAGCCGTTCTCGTCATCTGACCACTAATAATTGAACATATCCGGGTTCGGATGTGTAAAAAGTAACATTTTCGTGCGTACTGCGATACGTACACGCAGTAACTGATCTTGTCCTTGTTATTGAATTAGACGGAGTTTTAAACTTTGGCACCACAAGTTGTTTGCCGCCATGCGCCATGCCAGGCCACATGTAAGCAAAATATTGGTGGGTCGTGCACATCTTGACAAACGCAGACAAAATAGCTCGTTTTGCATTCAGCAGCTGGTTCAAGCCATTAGCGTGCGTCGTGCATCTAACCCTCATCCATTCTGTCAACAATTGTATGTGCACTGCGTGTTGCTGGAGTAGCAGCTGATTGATATGTTAGTTGTTTGCTCTGTTTCAGATGTTGTTGAGGCTGAGTCACCGAGACGAATAAGATACGACCGTGATCAGTTAAAATTGATATAGGCACCAGTCATCATACATAGGGCGGCTAGAAATGGATTTCTCTGTTGTTGTTTTTTTACCGTGGTTCATTTCAATGAGATCGCTTTACATATATAGTGGTAACGTAAAAAAGAAACTTGAAAATAGTGCATTCCCGCTACGCCGTTTTTAGTTGATTGGGTGGCACCGAATCCACAATTTCGCCTTCTCCACTACGTATGGGTTGTAGTATACGGGAATGTTTGTGTTCCTGTGCTCTTTTTAAATAATCTTTTCTCTTTCAAGCGTAATGACTTTTTCGTCTTCAGACAGATTCTTTGAAAAGTGAGTACTGGATTTACGTTTCACTCTTTTCAGAGTTCGTTATTAGTGCATACCGTTGCCTCGATTGAACTTTGAACCCCAGTGCACGTTCTCATGAAGTAATCATATTGACCACTACGTTGTTGATATTACACTTGAGGTTATCCGATCTGAACTCCTGGTTACCTCCGCTTGTGAGTAATGGTGAAATTGTCCGATCGTCTCCAAGAGCACGGCAATTGTCTTGTTAACCCCAGTCAACGAACCCACGATTAAGACTAGTCAGTCAAGTTGTACTAACCTAATTTGTTAAACTCGCTTGAAAATATATTAGATTGCTCAAAGATAACGAGGGAGTTCATTGATACAACTTGAACACTAGTCGCATTTGACCGCAGCTTTCCCATTGAGTATACTTTTCATGTGACCACTTCGAAAAAAGCGGCGAACTCGGGTTTCGTTTTATTTCGTAAATGGAGTTGACTGAAAAGTCTGTCTGAAGGGAAAAGCTGTGGTCAAATGTCAAATGCCAGTCAACTCCCTCTAGTACTTGTCAGTTTTCCCTTCTCTCAAGAAATAAGATTGTCCCGTTTTATTTACCTACTAACAAAGTGGCTTAGGTTTATTTCAGCCGAGTTAGGTGCTCCGGCTTTTGTCGTCCGGAATTATAGGAAAAGTATCGAAACTTGTATATACCTCAGTCTGGTCAACAGTCACGAAGACGTAATGTAGGAGCGAAAAATACGTTTGTGATGATGCGTTCACAAGAAGAGCTTGCGAAAGAAATATCAGTTAATATCACTGGTTGATATGAGGAAGGTTTAATAATCTTTAGTTAACGTGTATACCGACGAAGTGAATATTTCAGCTACGCTCCAGTAATCGTTTTCTTAGAGGCTGTGCCGGCTCAGCTATTTTGATGGATAGATAGAACAAATTTTAATTTGTTTCGCATGAGATAGATGTGAACGTTTGGCGATAGATGGGAAAGCATGCACTTCTGTTACAAGTAACAGAAGCACATAGAAGTCGTGGAAGAAGTTCTATCAGCCCGTTATCGATTTTGCTGATTTCCGTTAACGTCAATTTCGTTGGTCTTATAAAATCACGGCGTGGAACAACAACTTTTCAATCTTGCTGGCATGTAGCATGAGAATAATGAAACGACTCAAAAAATTCATCTGGACGAAATTTGAGTACTGTACTATACTTAAATGTGAACGTAGTTAATTTGGCTTTCTCCACATTTTCACCATAAAGTGAGACAGCAATGCTCCCAACGTTTCTACTGGTCACCTAATAACGAGCAGTTTGACTTCTTGTATAGAAAAACGAATATAATCAACGCGTCTCCGGTAAAATGCACTTATTGCATCGGACTAGACCGTATATACCACTTTATACAGTACAAGCTTGCTGATAAAAACTGTCATAATAAGTTTCAAACTACATTTGATTAGCATCAGAACATCAAACGATTGGCGTGATTGCTTGCAATATAAGAGGACAATGACAAAACTAGCCGATACGAACGGCAGGAAGACAAACGCATGACATGGTTTCTACTGGCCGCATCGAAATGGTGACATACCCTCTTCTTTCTCTACATATACTAACGTGATATCGCAACACATTTGATTTATATATTAACAATAAAACAGATTGTAGACCAATAGATAGTCGCATCTTTTTGACATGCTCGCTATATTGACCTGCCGACAAAAGTGAATAGGTATTGCGTGCATGTCCAATCCGGTGGACATAATTTCTCTTCACACTCGGACTAGTCAATGCTAACTTATTGTCGAGAGAAGGATTCGGCACAAACTGTGTCTAATAGGAAAAATGTGGTACTTCTTTAGTCCGCATTCAGTTTTATCCATCAAGTCTGTACCGGCGCCTTCACGAGAATGACCTATACCGATATAACTACTGTCCTTTACTTGGTTAAGTTCATCAGTATACTGTTCGGTCACTAGGGCTTATCAGTTAGATGTATCGTTTGTGAATTGTTGTTTCAAATCATAGAGTTTGACTCTAAACTAGTTTGCAGCTTCATCGTTTGTTGATGTTAACCTTAGTTAGTGTTCATAAACCTACACTGTTATCTTGATAGTATTGGTGCTTCTAATCACCGTTTGTTCGGAAGCACGACAGATAAATTGGCCACATTTCTGTTGACTTTCTGACATGTTCAAAGTATCTGTTTGATAAATGAATGTTTTCTCTAACTGTTTCTTAACTCGAGCTTTAGATTGGTACATCTATATGGCACAAAAACTGGAGAATTCTATTAAGCACACAAAATTCAGTTGATTAGGGATATTGGTGTTAAGTCTCGTGAAGTTTATCAATCTGTCGCGCTTGATTAAGTGCTCACCCTTCCGATGACGTTATTTTAAACACTCCTAGTTGTTCCCGTTTGCACGCAACCTCCGTAATAATAAGAGATGGGATATTCGCTTAAGTCAGCTTGTTAACAAATCGACATCAACAGTTTTCTTCCAACGGGCTAGTAACTGCTATTAGCATGCTGCTCGTCGAACTTTGCGTGAATTGTTCGCATAGTTACTGAATTATGCGGGAAAAAAACATGAGAGCTAAGCGCGACACTATTATTATTCAGTCACTCTAAATTGTCATAGTCCCCTCAGGCTGAGGCATTACCCCCCCCCTCTCCCCGTAGAAGTCAGGATACACGTCTAGTCTAACGCTAGCAAACCCATTCCAATACTAGCTGGACGGTGAGCCTCATGTGACCGGCACTTCACTTTTTCTATTCCCATCATGCTACGAGGTTATATCCCTACTTATTTTGGCGAAGTAAAGATCTCTGCGTTTGAGCAGATACAGTTGACCGTACAAAGTAATTTACTTAGAGATACCAAGGATACAAGGATGTTGTTATGTGTTATACGTGAACATCAAAGGACCGGCATGAGACCTGCAGGAGGCCACGATTTGTCTTACGAAAGCTACATAGATGATGAATATTGCAATTATCTTTGAATAACACATAAGGTGCTTCTGAATTGGTATCAAGACTCAAACAGGACATGCTCGCAGAAACTTTGACACATACGCTACTATTGCCCCGTAGGTTAAGAATAGAAAATTGACTAAAGCTACGCTATTGAATCAGCGGTAGTATTTTTGGCTGCTACATCCATCTCTTCGGTTACTCAATTACATTCCGTTAGCTTCGGTGACGAACGCACATCTAATCCAGTTAGGGGTGCTTCTTGGGGATATCATTGGCATAATCTTTGGTAGAAGGAAATGTGCCGCAGCGATGTACTTTAGCCGATAATTTGGGGAACGCTTTCCGTCTTTGGTTTCAGTGATCTGCTCATCTAAGTTACTAATCAAGACGCTTACTCGCGTTTAGACTTTGGAACACTTCCTTTTGCCCCTCATTCTTTCAAGTAGACAAGTGGATTACTCTCTCAGCGACATAACATACCGGTTGTATAACACTTGGACTTGGCTACCTTTCCGAGAGATTGAAGTTTTGTGCTGGGCAACGTGCAGTCCCGGACCCAATCCCATAGAAAATCCGTAGGGCTTATTAGCTCATCAAGTGTACAGGGACACAAGTGTACAGCTCGGTGACCTATTCGGCGATTGGTCTGAAGCCAATATGAAACAGTTTGAGTTACAGCATACTGCAGCTTGTCGTTGGGACTATCTCCAAACGATGTGTCAAGATGCTGAGGTGACATGACAGTGGCTGGCGTATTATACCCTGCATTAATGATACGGAGGGCGACCGCATAATTTTATCGAGACCACTCATCATACTTCTGTGTACAATCCATTTTCTGTTCACATTGTTCAGGCAAAATGCAGCTGACAACTTCCTAGCATCGATTGTTCGTTTGTTGTAGGAATATCATTGACTTACGAATAAGGAACGTATTAGTACAAGATGAGGTAACGTCATGCTTTCGTCGCTGACGTTAGATTCAAGACTGATGTTCGTTCACAGTACACACTTGATCGATCCGCTGTGAATCCCGCCAACTACCATAGGAAGCTACACAATTGATTGGGTCGCTTATTGAAAGCCCGTAACTGGGAAGTTGTCGTTCGATTGTCCATCGCTTGAAAATTACCTTTTCTTAATTGTTACTTATGTATTGGTCACTCTGTCCTCCATCTACGTCGACATCTCATAGTTGGCTCTTGTTTTTGGACGAAAAGCCAGTCGGCCTGGCTACTGGGTATTTTTTATCCTATTCACTATCTCCCAGTCATGATCGCGAGTTTATCGAACCACGCCGTATGAACGTTCTATCTGAGAGTTATGTCACTGCACATTTGTGCAGTTCACGTGGTTCTCGCTCGCCTCGTGAAGTGTTATTGGGTAACACGTTAAGTTGTGATTACGCTTAGAATGAAAAAGTCACTCCCTTCATAGCTCAGTTTAGGTAACCTATTGGGCTTATTATCTCTGGACAAGTCTGAAGGTTTTAAGGCCGGAGCGTCTAAAGAAAATTTTAATGGGTCTAAAAATCGAAAGTTATCAGAACTGAGCTCCGCGTTAACAAACCGTCCGCCAACTGTACCCCCCTTACTTCAGTGTCATAGCTGTACTACGCGAGTGTTTATAAGATGCATCCTTTGGCAGACTGTCATACTAAGTGAATTGTAATGGATACGAAGTTTCAGTTTGGTTGATTTGACCCTTAACTTCTGATACCTTGGTCTGATCAATCTGGAAAAGTAGCATAACTAGCTGTGAATTATGAGAATTTGCATATCATGCAGTGGCGTTTGCTTCGACTGGTGCACGTCTATCAGACTGATGAATGTCTTGTACCATAGGTGCATGTGATAAACTCTAATTCCGTTACCACTATCACCGTTGTTGCTATGTTCACAGTGCGCAGTTTTGGCTATTGACAGCTGGGGTCATTTTGGTGCTGGGGGGACGCCAAAATTAGATTTTACAAAATCATGCGTGTTTCTACTTGTGTTGATCAGGCATGAAGTTGTCCACTTTTGGTCTCGCAGATATTTTCGCGAATCACAAGTGCATGTTCTGACAGATTAGGGAGTTGGTTTACTTACAAACAGGAATGTACACCTACTGGCTGACCACACGAGCTGGGGTGTGCACTTGTTGCAGCCTGCCCTCAAATTTTCCAGTCAGTGCGTTCGACGCTGGAAAGGCACTGTGGTCGGTTATAACATGCAGGTTATGTACGCTGGCTCTCCTCGGTCAACACCTTCCTACTGATGAGACTGAGCATACGTTTCACTTTGGAGCTTAAACAGTCTGCTGTGTCCAGGTTGTGCAAAACTGTCTGTTTCTTTGCGATCTAGTAGTACTTCGACAAACACTATCAAAAGTAGGTCCTACAGGTTTGCAATGGCGTGCAGACAGCCAAAGCACTTTCTGTTTTGGACTGACCGCCGAATATTTGCGTTGCTCTTTAATTTCCGTAATATCGTTGAAACACCAGATAACTGTCTTGTGATTTTTTTGCCGGATTGTCGGAGTAGAGTATGATCCTGCCTGACCGCCAGTCAGACATCTGGAAAGTAGTGCGGTTGCTAGTTTGCTGTTTTCAACTTCGTCCAGCCTATTATTGATCATTCTGGTTATTTTATGCCGTAAAAATTGTCCTGCCATCAGTGGGTGCCGTGCTCACTGAACGAGCACGCGCACACATGTTTCGATAGGACGGTGGTAGTATGTAGTTTCGTTTTGTCTTGCAAGTGCTTGAGTCGATCGTTTTGGTCAGACCTTCCAGTTAGTAGCCGAGCATTTGTCGATTATAGCTCAGGATAGCGACTGTTGCAACAAGGCCCAGCAAGTTAGTGGTACATTTCTACTAGTGACTAAAACCATTCTTAAGACCGTATCCGAGACGGCAGAGTGATAATGATAGGTCAATCGAAAGCGGTGGGACAAAGCAGCAAATACAGCCATTTGCTGATCATTTTTCATGCGGTAGAAACGCAGACGTTGCTACTACCTAGACACTTCAGATTCCTACTCAGGTCCACGAAATGTAGCGTCTAGCAACCTCGATGAGGGTAACAGTTTGACTTTTGAACAAGTACACCGAATATATAGAGGATGGACAGGTGACGTCATACGTCAAGCTGTATTGTCAATCGTCTACTGAGTGGTCTATCTCAATATACAAGCGACGGTAGTGGAGGTCTCGGATTTTTTCTATATCTTGCCGTTTATGTCTTGTTTCATATACTGTTGATCGTGCTTCTTATGTTGATCTCGTTTCGCGCCTTGAATATCCCTGGTTGTTGCACTTCGATTGTGAACGGGGAAATGGTTGGACGGTCGAGAAACACAGGATGCTGTCGTCGTTTTGCTACCTCTGATGGGAATATCACTGCCTGAGGCTGTACGCTTCACGTTTATCCGTCACACACATCGGTACTGCGGCCTCCCCAGGCACTTCCACCCATTCCCCTAACTTCTTATTGTGCAGTAGCCCGCACGAACGTGAGCACGTGGATCAAGCAAACTTATGTGATAGGGCTGGATGGGCGAGTGCTTTTGGATTTCACTCGGGTTGCAGTGCGAAAGAGTGAACACAGACAGATACGGTGAAGTAACTGAGATGCCAACCTATCAACTGATTGACTGAATTGTGAGGATCAGGATCAAACAGACGGACCCAATGGTCTAGACACTCAGTCTCAGCCTTGTTATGGCAACGCGCCCATCGAGCGCCGGAACAAACACATTTTTGATGGAACGTGTAGACACAACATCAAGTATCTGAGCAGAGCGACAACGAACGGTATGAATATTCGAATGACTTACGGTTGGTCGTATGCTGTTACTGCCACGAATACACCGATAGTTCGTGTTGGTCAGAAGAAACATATCCTGGCTTACGGACAGACTGATGAATCACTGAGGTGAGTAACTGGTGATTCAGCAGTAGTCTTGGAATGCTAGTGATGATGAGCGAAAGCGTGTTTTGAAACGTGAATCGTTATCTAAAAATGCGGCTGAACGTTCTCAGACTGGGTGATCCACGCAGCACGTTGAGTTGATAAGACTGGGGAACGTGCCTGGTGGAGACTATGTTGATGGTGAGATAGAACTGAGATTCTTACTTCAAAGTGTATCCATTTTTTTGTACATGCTTCAGGGTGCCGTTTGCAAACCCCTGATGATGACAATGAGGATAAGCTGATTCGTGGAAGCGGTTACTGAACGTACAATTATACTTTTTTTAGGGCAAACACAATTCGATTGGCGTTGTTGGAGTTTTCGGGTTGAAACATGAGTCGCGACTCGTGGAACTGTCTTGATATCGTGACTCGGCTTCTAGAGGTTGTCTTCATGTTTCTACAGTGTGTCATGCCGAATAGACTGGTTGGGTGGTAGATATGCCGTATAACGGTTGTACTCTAATATTGCTTTAGGCATCTCGTTTCGTAGCTCACATACAAGCTGTCATAGTCTAATGTTTTTCGTTTGCTTTCCAATAGAGGCTGTCGTGACTAACCGAAACAATAGATGCAACCTTGGTCATTAAATTGCTTATGTAGTGCAGTAAACGGATG
>LOND01002087.1:2626-28452 GCA_014220965.1 Paragonimus kellicotti | reverse complement strand
CACGCCCCAAATTTTGCGAAAATAGATGACTGTCTGTATGCTTAGAAAGGGGTTACTTGAAACACAGGACTACCAAAGCTTTACGACTCCGCATAGCAACCATTTACACCACAGCGTGGTGATCATCATAGGATATCGCTTAATGTTGCAGTTTACTCTACTGTACACCTAGGAGTGTCAGTAGTAATCCTCTTTTGACTGTTTTCTTTTTCTCATTTTGCACGTACAGTATCAAGACGGTTACTTTTACTGTGATTCATAAGTGCGTGACTGAATGTCTTGATTTTCTACTTTACACATGCCGATAGCTTGTCACATCCAATTTTCCGCTGAACATGCTATATGCGCGCAGTAGGCCATCAAACCGGTGACTAACTCAGTCTGTCGCAATCAAAAATTGACCGTGATTAACCTTGGAACACCGGGCACCTCACGCTTGTTTCTCAATTCCGCGCCGAACTGTAATACTGAGGCGCTGTCATAGGGCCACTATCATGAAGGCGACCGTGTTGGCCCTTACGTGGGAAGCGACCCCCGTTCTCCACTCGGAAGAGTTACACAGCGAGTTTAACACCTATACGATTCATCTTGTCGGCAAGAAGACACTGCAAGATGAAATTACTTCTTTTTTCGTTAGTTATGTGACGCATTCTGTCTATTAAATTTCGAAGATGTCGACGAAATACTAGATGAAACGAACGTCATATGGGTATAACCAGAGGGTAAACGGTTTTTCTGTCACGGAAGAGCGATTGGTTATGCTAACACCTTCTGCTAACAGGAAGACGGTGTGTGGTGCTTGACCGACATCTCTCCGGAGTTACGATTGTACGACAGAACGGAGTCAACCACTGACAATGCTGCTATGCGTCGATTTAAGTCTGATTTTTTGCAGTCCGTAATCCTCTGCGTGGTTTGCTGCTTTGAACCTGAGATAGCCGGTTCGAGTTCGAGTAATTACTGGCATAATTGCCGCCTTGAGGATATGCTCGGTTTTCTGGCAATTCCTATACCTCGTGGCTCGAGAGTACATCCCTCCATCTCGTTTCGGGCACGTATGTCCGCCAATTGCGAACTGGAACTGGTAATGATATATAAGAAGGACATGTTGTTCTGAGAAGAACTAATATGAGAGAAACAACTGAGAGTGATCCTCGGGCGGATTCCAACAGCCTGCATTTTTAGCAGCTTTATATCAAACTGTACCAGTCTCCTGCTGACCAGGGAAAACACACCGGGCCAGAAAAGGAACCGCAACACCGCCTTCCCCCAACTGGTTACTCACTTCCACTCAATTTCACTCGACGGCCGGCTGCCTGTCCGCCAACTGAGTTGATGGCTCTCTGATTTGGTCCGAACTGAAGGTTAATGTCCAGTGGTTCCTTGATTGAAAGTACGATCCTCCAAGGCAAACCCAGAAGGGTTTAATCAAACGCAAAATGTGATAGGGAAACAGGTGCCTGGGGGTAGAAGTTAGGCATCACCAGTATCGTCCGCTAGGCATATTCCAATCGTAAACATTATGCGTAGGATCCACAAGAAGGACACAATTTGGTGGAAACTGAAACTTACTTAACATTACTACTTAGAGGTTAGAAATAGCTGAAAGGTCAATCATAGAACGTAAACTTTTAAGTCTCCAGAACATCTCTCGTCACTGGTTTTGCCAAACGCACCTCGTTCCCTTATCTCATAGGGCTGGAATGATACTCGAATTAGCCAGACTGTGTTTTCTTCTTTACCTACCTTGCCCAAGCGTCACATGTGCATGATTTCCATCCTACAGTTCGATTAGTCGGTTTCCGGAGGGCAGATAAATACGAAGACTAAATATGATGGTTTGATTGTCTATTTGTGTCTGTGTTTAGTTGTACTGCTAATTCGTTCAGGTCGTTGACCGGAAGTTAGTTAATCTGCGTGGCATCGACGCATAGGCGAGTTCAGCTTGCAACACTCCGTTCGCTGCTGTCTACATCATTTGCTTGCCAGAACAGTTCAGATCTCAACATGTGAATCAATTTGCCGAATAAATTAACCAGCCAGCCACAGGTTGTGTCGAAACGCATGCGGAAATATGCGTTTTAAGGTCTGCTTTCCAAGCATCCGGTATGCCAATCGACGGAAGTTATTATGTTAAGCAGTTCATATAGTTCATCATCAAAAGCTGCAATTTTGGTCGGATTATCTTTACAGATTCCATGGTAAAACTTGTATCATTTTCCTAACGATGAGGTTTATAGTTCTCGAAAAATGATAATAGATGAACTAATTTTTTGCAATCTACTGTTGAGCAATTATGTTTTTGTAGTTGTACATTGCCTAATGCTGATAACTTCTGAAGACAATTATGTTTTTTGCATCCACATTCCTTTGTGACATAAAATATCCCGATGTTCGTCCTTCGTGAACGTGAATACTTGACAAATAACGTTTCTTACATTTTCAGTTATATAATTATGACGTTTGATTCCCTTCAGTTTCCTTCTTCCAGAAGCCTCGTACGTTCGTGTTCTCTCTTGGCCACTCCAGAATAGAGCTGGAGCCTAAATCTATCGTTATTGTATGAGAGATTACACCGAATGTACCTTTTCAAGGATTTCACGGTTAAATTCTGTTCTTCATATGTTAATAGTGTATTTTGTATGCTATACACATTAACAGTCGTGATCGAGAATGTATTTAACGTAAGTTAGACTTACTTCGAGTTCATTTGTTTGTGGACTTATAACCAACATAACCAACAACATTAGAATGGTTATTGTTTGAATGTAAGCAATGAGGCAAAAATGAATACCGACGGCTTTAAAATACTTTTTCGTGTAGCAGACACAAAACGTTCGACTGTCTCACGAGACCGGTTTATCAACATAAAATATCTGAAGAAATCCAAAAATAAAGCAGCTACTGGAAGTTTATAGCATCTCCCCTGTTTTGTTAAGAAACCTCAGTTAAATACATCTCGAAGTTTGGTCTCTAGAACTTCAAAATAGTTGACTCACTCTTGTTAATTGGCATTACTCTATTGATTTGGGATAAAAATAACCTGTCTATACTTTTCCCAGTTTAAGATGATCCAAGTAACTGGGTCCAGGCACCCTAACTTGGTTTACTGTCTGCACCTGGCAGGACCCCATCTCCTCACTCTTTAAGAACCAGCCAATCCCTGTGTTGTTCCAGCTACCCGTATGTACGTTAGCCCTGCGATCCTGTTCAAGGGTGAAACCCAGCTAACCCTCTTGGTATATCTCAAATTGACATCGAAACATCGTAAACTGGAAAATATGTAGATAAATATTGATTAGATTGATTATGATTTTCGTGAGTTTGGTCACGGGTTTTGTGTATTATTCCAGTATGTTACTCACTTGTCCTAGATAGCATCTTTGCTAATTGATGTGAATGCCGATGATATTGTATCATAAACAGACGATACATGCTATCCGTCTTCAAGGGTCGTTGATTGTGCACGACAGCTCACAATACAGTAGACTCGTCGTTTGTGTAAAGTGATTGTCATGCGTTGGAGCTTTAGTATAATGATTTGAGCATCTCCCGTTTCTCTTTAAATCAATTATTTTGACCCCTCTTGCGAAATATGTTATTCCTTACGCTTATGATTAATTGTTGCCCGTCTATTTTTGTTTTCCTCATTCTCCCTTCGTTCGTCAGTTTACATATCTGCATTATACACCGATCTTGCATGCTAATGAACGTTTACAGACTTGCACACATTAATAAATGGTCGGTGAAGATGTCTTTTGATAGCTTACCACAGTACATAAGCTACAATATGTGGCCTACTCATTCCAATTTAGGAAACTGTTAGCGTCCGGCAAAAGTAAATTGTTTGTGTGCCGGAATCTTCGTACTAGTTCATATTGGAGTTGAAATTTCTGTGTAACGCATAGTTTGTTATCATCTGTTTTCGGACAAGTAATTAGCCAACTAGGAACTGTATGTTGCCCTTCAAAAGTGGCCTCGCGTTGGAATGTAACCGGTGTTCATTTTTCTTTTTCTCAAAGATATCCATTCCAATCACCACTTTTGTCCACAAAGCCCAACCTTTTTACGTTCTTCACGCACTGTTAGGTCCCGCTTTCGTGCTGCTCAGTAGGGCATTTTAACATATGGGAGTGTAATAATCTACCACAGGTCAGTCAACGCAGTCAGGGTTACAATCACGAACGTGCCACTATTTCAATTGCTAGTCATGGGTTTGGTGGAAAACCAAATTGGTAGGCCATTCTTGTGTTCTCCAGTGAGGGTAATTAAGAGCACTAGATGGCTAAGGGTTGTCACTGTCCGCATCAAGGCAGTGGATGTTATCTTTTCTTGATACTAACACAAGAGCGAAAGTGCAGTTACGTCCAGGACTAATGACTTTTGGTAGCCATATTCTTAAGGTAACTCTGACGTCCCTACTAAAATGTCTGACCTAAGTGGCTTTTGTTCGCAGACCCTCATCATCTAAACCGAAAATAACCCATAATGTGTTGTCTCCGAAGGACAGTCTATACAGCATTTCGTTTAATACACAGAATCTTGTGGGGCTTCAGAACCATGGTACTCCAGTATTTTGGTTTCTCCCATCGAAACACCCAGATATCTTGCAACCTCAGTGCGTTGTTCTACTTGGTGCATGTGTATGATCAATCAATGAACTGTGATCTCATCCCATCATGTCCATGGTTGCGTGTGGTTAACCGTCAGATACCGTGTATGCCTCACGCGGTAGATGGCTGTTAACTGCCTGCTGAGCTGGTGTGCTGAGAAGCATGAATGAGTGACCCAAAACTACATGACGAATGTAGAAAATTCCATTTTGTGTACAGGACATGGTGCACACAAGCGTAGAAGTGAGCAGCAGTTGTCATGTTCCGATGTGGGAACCATTTTGTTGGTGGGCAATGTGTATACATGGGTGCTGTGGTAATATTGTTAGCTGAAGCTGCTTTTCTGCCGATCCGGACTTGCAGATTTTCGAGCGACTGGTGCGATTGTGAGTTATTCCAATCCCAGGTACACTGATTGTTTGCTTATGAACTTTCGCTTTGCCGTGAGAAGGTAAATTCCACTGTAAAACTTCTGACTCAGCAGTGAGAACTTTGTATTGTCCTTCTAATTTGCGTTTATTTAATCATTTTCCCAACTATAGGCGGACTCCATTTAGCACAGTGAAATTGTCACTGACAACCTATTTTGTTCGGATTTTATTGTCTCGGGTGTTCGCTGACAGCTTAAAATGTTTATCTGCCATGTTTATGTACAAACTTAACATAACTGATTAGGCCTTGGTAGTCTCGCGAATCCAGGAAGAGTTCATACTTGTTTTCTCACGAGCGACCTGTTACCAACATAATATAATGTGTAGCTTTTAAACTTCAAAAGAGTTTTAACAGGCATTCTATGTCTGTGCAAATCTATCGGAGACACATTTCATGCGAATTCTCCAATAACTTTTCCCTGATTTCTGTTCTAGTGGTTGTTAAACTTTCAGTCATATGCGAAATTGTTTTTTTTTCTGCTCAAAATCAGTCCGTCATATGGTCCGATAAAATGAAGAGGTTTTGTGCACTGGCCCTGGACGATGACTCAATATCTTCGTCGATGGTAACAGAAGATAAGGAAACGATCTATGCTCTGTTAGGTTTCAAAGTGAGCTTTTATCCAACATGCTTAATGTTGTATTTAGTTTATGTTCATCTTGTGGAAAGAGCTCATTTGTTTTGTTTAAAAAATATCTTTATTAAGGTTAAATGTCTAACAATGCCATTTTGGATGTATTTTTTGCTTGGTCTGTGCTTACCTTATGTCTAGACGATTTGGTCTTTGCCTAACGAACGAATTCCTACATAGCTATCTGTGGTGTTATATTCGCTTCCCGGGATTACCTATTTCACCCTCATTGTGCTCGATTTGTGCTGGTTAACTTCTGTTGGTTTGCTCACTACATCGATCACCGACGAATTTCAGTTACACCGACTAAGTAACGTCCAATTTAGTCGGCTTGAGTAGTGTAGGCGAGCCTGTACTTGGACTGGGCAACGCTCCCTCCCCCCCCCCACTAAAACTGTTGTAGATCGTTTAGTATTACCGAATCTGACTAGGATTATAGTTTCGAGCTTTATTAGCTCGTTTGCTTCACTCCAGGTTTGTGGAGTTTGCCAAAGTCACACCTACATGCTGTCAAGTTGATGTGCAGCGGCATGCACTTTGTTGCGCGGAGGCTGAAAATTTAAATCAGTTTTTTTAAAAATTAATATAGCCGTCAACCCATCTACTTTTGTCTCTTTCTAGAACTCTGGTGGTCTGCTGTTTAACATTTGTTTTCGTTGATGCATTGTTAATGAATGAGGTATTGTGCTGCATAAGTCAAATTTCAAACGAGGCTGAATGTAAAGCGAAAGGTAATTCTTATTCATACTGCTTGCCATTTTCATGTAGTGATGTATTCCTGGCTACTTTATGTGTGACTCATATATCCCCTCGGACCTTCATTTCATGGAAGTCGCAGTCTGGACGCTGTTATTTCCGTTCGAACAAGTTGTAAATTCCATTCTTGAGCCTTCTCTAACCAACGTTAGAAATCCGAGCGCTTGACCCATCTTCTCTATGGCGTTATTGCTCCTTGGCTGAATGTGCTGAATGGTTCGTTCGGCCTCAACGCACGAGGCCGAAGTCCTCTTAGCAGCTAGGTGACTTTACACGGTCTATATGAAGCCATTCACGGCATTGTTTTCCTAACCGGTTTCTCAACAGTATAGCCTGGTTGAAGTTGTCTGAGACCACCTAGATTGCAGTATCAATCACGACTGCCACGTTGGATGCTCATCTGGGCTAGCGGATTTATTCGTCAGTGTCCTAAATAAAGTGCCCCAGTAAATCACCTATATTTTGGTGAGCGCGCATTGTGACTTTGTCAACTATTTTCTGTTTGGAAATGAAGGCGTTTGACATTTTACAACGATGAACGTCTATTGGGCATTCACCGGTGAGGCACAGTTTAGTTTATTAAAGTCGGGACTGTCCTTTGTTTACACATCGACTTATTCTTGGGTGAACACTTTTTCCCCAAACGTTGGCGATTATGGTCTTCCACATACGTTTGGTTGCAACGAATAAGATATTCAGACGACTTTTTGAGCATAACAGCGGTTGTTTTATCCAGTGACAGGTATCCCGGTTCCATTTTTCATCTCATATCGAGTCTTCGTTGTTGACTATAAACGCGCATTCGCCGTCTTCATACCATAAATAAAAAGTCAGAGCAACATCTTTATGGTTATCCTCTTGTTGTATGGGCGAACCCTGGTCGGTAACACTATGCCAATGGACTCAACGAAGAATTTTCGTTTCTTGGCCCTGTCTCCTAAAATTCGCCTCATGTTCTGAAGCGGTTATGTGGGTTTTCAGATTTAATTTGGCTACTCATTAGTAGTATAATTACGCACAATAAAACTGTTCGACCCCTTGTTCTGTGCGAACTACAATGTGACGAAACAGTTTCATTTCTTTTTTGATCGTCAAATTACAGTCCAATAACTAAATAAAATAGCTACTGATGTGTAGTGGTCTCATGGCTCATCGTTTGCCGTCTCTGGGCATACTCTTGCTGTCGCTGATTCGATTCCAGCTGAAGTCCAAACTGTTTTCTCAGTCGTCTCTTCTAAATTTAGATAGTTATCGGGGCGAGTCAGAAAGTTGGTCGGTGATGGTATTTCGGATTTCGTGAATTTTGGCAGTTACGTTGTAATTGTTTCAGATCGTTCCTCTGGTTGACTGTGGGCCATGAGAGGTCGTGTCCGAACAGATGTTTATTCTGGGCACAGCGATCGTGGTTTCACATTCGGCTACTAATATGGTCGATAACGGCCAGTTTTCTAAATACTGCCATCTTCATTTGATTTATTCATGCCTAGGTCATGCCTCATTCATCAGTTTGAATAAAAGCTAGACCATCTGAATTTTTTTGTTCAAAAAGGTGTGTGTATATTCTCATTTGAGAAAATTTCATTGAGTAAATTGTAAACAATTTTTTTAGGTTGAAACGATTTCTCTGCTTGTATGTTTTTGAACAAAATATATATACTACAAAATCATTATACTTAAAAGTAGACCTTGAGAAGGTTTCGCACAGGTTTTAAAGTTACGTATATATTTGGCTTAATTGGTGTAATATCTTGTTGGTGTTTCACAGTCTTGTAATTGTTGCGATTACACGTAGATTAGTATGCTCAGCTTCGACATGGATACGCTACTGATGATATTGTGCTGTGCACACTCCTGTTTCATTGAAACAGACCAGGCAAACTTCAATAAATCGTAGTTTAATAATTTCTTTTCTTTCTTACAAACTGTATTCTTAAGCACATTCCGTGTCAGCTGCAGTTTGGGCTAGTAGGTGTATGGTGTTTACAAACAGTTAGAAAGTTGAAGTAGGTGATTCGTCCCAGCCGGTCGGTGCAATAAGTTTTTCGGAGCCATGTCTCTAAGACTGATTACGTTCCATCTCACTTTATTCACCACAAATTCTGTGCGAATGTTGTATTTTCTGAGTGGCCTTTTTATATTCTTGGAGGTATTCACATGGTGAATAAAAAAGTTGGTTCTTGTTCGGTATCTTCATATCGCATAGCTGTTATAGCTTAACACATGGTCCACATCATCCATTCGAATAGTGTCTTGAAATGCTTTCACTCGTTCTACGGGATATTGGAGGAGACTGTTTTCAACCTGCCATAGGTGTACCGTGGCTACTGACGAAACAGGTACCATTAACTAATTGACTCACTTTGTACACTTGTTACTACTCTAGAGTAGCCATCGTCTTCTGTCGCTAGCATCTGATGTGTGAATTTGTACATACAACTCTGTCACACTCTTTATTTTAACGAAACTGCTTACGCAACTATGTTAGCTTTATTTGTGTCTGATTATGAGCTTAACTTATGCCTAATAAAATTCTGTCTTGTGTTTTTTCACAAGTTACTATTGAACTTCCTCTCATGACTTAACCTTCGGGGATCACTTTTAATCGCCAGTCGTTTCTCTTTCTTTCTTTCTCTCTCTCTCCCCCTCTCTACACCCATCGTACCTTGTTATTTTTTGCATGCGGCTGTCGCTTTTAGGCCATTCTCTTCATTTCTAGTCAGTAGACATCACTCGAAATGCCAAATCTACCCTTCATTAGCTCCCCGTCTGTTACAGCTGATAATCGGAGCGAATAAACTATGTGAGCTTTGCAGATTGACTTTGAAACGATCGAATTCAGATGACTCACCATGTAACTGTCTCACAGATGAGTCTGCATTGTACGTGAACAGTATTATGTGATTTCACATAAGTAAGGTGAACATGCAATTATTTTCTCAGGATTCGACAGACAAGTGCTCGGCTTGGTCTTTAATCACCCGTTTCTTCACGTTGTCGGTCAAGCGTGAACACATACTAGTCACATATAAAGTTTGACCAGGAAGGTGGTCAAAAAATTCCGTTGATAATCTCTATGGGGCTACACCATCCTGGTGAGGCCCTTGTCATGGATACAAACTTGAACTACATGTATTGAACTTGATCCACGCAACGCCTCCGTTTTTCGATTCACAGCGGGTTAGCTAATTGTTAGTTATTTTGACACCTACTTGTTATTTGATTACATGGCTTTGTCCTCCGGTGAAATGCCGACCGTGATAGTCACCAATTTCTTCTTAAAGGTAACTGAAGCATTTCTGTTACATCCTTTCAAAATTACTTGTTTTAGCACCCGGAAGATCCGTTCTTGGACTTCGAGTCGCCACCTGGTCTATTGGGACTGTCCTGCTTGTGCACTCTTCTTCAAGAATGCGATTCATTGAAGAGAGATATATTGAGCTATAGACGTGTCAATCTGAGAAACGTAGCACCCGTGCTCTCTTCAGTCCCGTTTTCATGCAAAACAGATGTAAAGTTGCATGCCACTCGAAGGTCGGTGCCTGATCGAACAGAATCAGTACACTCTTCTGTCTTATGTCGTCGCCGACGCAGTACAGTAGATCCTCATGCCCCCAGTTTGACGATCGATGAAATCACTCCCACCAACCACTTTTCAGAAATCGACCGTCCCCTCTTTCCATTGGTCGAAGCAGCAAATGCTTTGGTCAACATGCTGTGTGAACTCCTGGGTGTACATGGTGAGCGCCATATTATGTGATAAATGTGAATCCTTTTTGCGATCGTCGATGTCATGTAGGTTTACATATGACACATTTACTGCTTTGTCTAGTTTTGTTCTCTTCGTGGTCACACCAATTGCTTGTCAACATTGCTAACCGGTGTGGCATCTAGCAGAATTCATCGACATACTCACACCAACCCCATCGCTCGTTGTTCCAGTTATTCTTGCTTAAAGCATTAGGTCTCCTTACTAACTCACAACATTGAAATCAGAAGGCATGGTTCGTTGGATGACTGAATCATTCTGTACGCTCCCATCAGTTACAAAGATGCAATTAAACAGAGTGTGTAAGTCGGACATGTTAGAGTCGAGGCATACTCGATTGAAGCGTCTAAAGTCATGAACTTACGTCTTCACTGCCGAAGTAGACTCGGTGTCACGATTACCTTTTTTACACAAGGAAGTGAATGGCCACGTTTACTAATATTTGCTTTCAGTAACTCTAATAAATTTGGTCGAATTTGTCCTGACCTCCATCTGTTCGCTTGAGTGCTTTCTTATCCCTTCTTATCATCATCTTTTTCCTTGTGGTCTTCCCGAACGACCACTTGAAACAAGTAGTATATGCTCGGACTTGGCGGTGGGGGTATATATATATATATATATATATATATATATATATATATAAACCTTTAGCGCCATGTTTGCAAAGCGAGGAAAAAAAATTGGGTGGAGCAACCAGCCACCTTATGGGTACATTCAAGCTGTTGACTATGACACACATATACGGAAGATTTTTTAAATATCGCCAAATATATATCGACCTCCAACTGAATGGATTCCTTCACTTCCGTGGGGTGCATTCAACACAATTACCCACTTTACCCGATTTACGAACTTGAGTGGACCTTCTCTCCTATCCTCATCATGGTAATTTTTGTGACAGTATCACTGGTTGGATGGACGATTTGATTATATTTCTGAACATCTGTATTGATCTGGCTTGTTTCATTTATGATCTGGACCTGTTCATCGATGAGTCATAGTTAAATCCTGTTCTCATTTCCAAGCATGAAAACTGATGACGGTGACGGATTCGATGCAATTTCCTCGTTATTGTTTAATCTGTTGAATAAAATTGAATTTCCTGCGAAACCAAACACCAGTACTGATTCAATTTCATCAACGGCGGGCAACGCTCGACAACTCTGTCCATCGTTTTTAAGAACTTTTTCCGTATACATACCGTAAACGTTTTCGTTTTTGAGTCTGATGATAACTTTATCTGCTCTCTCAACTATTGACATCATTTATCTTCCGTTTGTTTCACAATATTTTTGCCCAGATTTTTTTTAAATTCATCACATTTCAAACAACCTTTTCAAAAATGAGCAAGTCTTCAAAAACGACATTCACTAACAGGTTATGATTTTAAGTTGAATGTTAAGATGCGAAATTGTATTACTCACTATAACCTATAAAGTCATTACTGGGCAACGACTGTCGTTCCATATGGAATGGATGAAGGCAATCATGTGAACCATCATGCAACCAAGCATGCAACCCGATTGACACTGGTGGCCTCAGCTGAAATTTTATGAGTCCGTTTGCCCACAATGTATCCAGTTCTACTGAACTTCGCGACTCCCGTTGGATGCTTATCAGTGAGCAATCCGCCATGAAATTGAAGCTTAATCGGATTCGATGAATCTTCGTCAAAAATCCTTAAACAACTCTTTGAAGTCTTGAGTTATTCTTCCGCTGCTTTGGATGATGACTTACTGCACAGTTCAGTGCAGATTCCTTGATAAGTACAGAGATGCAACTGATACTCGCACATTGATATTGTGACCGATAGCTTATTTGTCTGTAACTCCGAAAATATTCGGACGCACACTATTAAATCTTCCAACCTCAAGTATTGAATTTAATGACAATCTTCCATTTTCCGTACTTCCAATTACGCCCCACTGGAGGCGTCATCGTCTGCTTACTTCATACACTTTCGACCTGTCTGAACCGAAAGGCTTCACATTCTAGATTACAGAAACGCTTTCAACAGCCTCGATGTAGGTCTGTGCTTGAAAACTCTCACTAATACCGTTGTTTACCTATTATTAAACTGATTATACTCAGTTCGCTTGTTTGTGTGAATGAACTTCTTTTACTCTGCGAATTAGCTGGCTTACTGCACACTATAAATCTTTGTATCTTTATTCCCCTCTTTCTGTTGGCGACTTCCTTTTACCGCGCTTTTTTGCAAACATGTAGGTGATATAGTAATCGGTGGTTTGCATTCCAACTAATAACCCTTCTATACTTTTGAAAGACGGTCTAGTTAAATTGACCAACTGGTTTGTTTCTCATCCGAACACTCACGTTATCTACAAGAATCAGATTTTTTTGTCCATGCTCTTCCGGAGTTAACGTTATCATATTGGTTCCGCTGACTGCGGTTTACATTTCATTAATCGTAACGCTGTTTTCGCGCCCTTTTCTATCCCTTGTATGGGCGTTATCTTATTCCATAACTCGACCTATGCATTCTTTGTGGCAACCGTTTCTTTTGGGATAAGAAAACTGTCTTTTTATGCCTTCCACCTCAAAGCCTTACTTACATCTGATTGACTTTTCAATTATCCTATGCGTTCTTCAGCTCTGGTTGTACCGTCATTCTCTACTCTTTTTTTACGCTTCCTGAGAATAATATTACACTTATGCAAAGATCAATCTAACACATTTCCAACTACGGTCTTGTTTCCCGTACAGTCATAGCCACTGTTATCGTTTCTACGCACTTCATTCCTTACCCATCATGCATTCCTTGTATTATCTTAATTTGTTTTCACTTCTTCCACACGTCATAAATATAATCTGCCAGCGCCACATCGTCCCGTGATGGCTTGTCTTCCACGTATATTATTTAATTATTTTCGAAACGGTTGTTTCATAAACTTTCCCGCTGGCCCCCTATGCTATTTTTGTGTACACGCGTTCACTGTTGGATTTATACATCCACGTTGAATATTCACCATTTGGATGTTATGGTTGGGTTAGCATGTTTCCGAGAGCATCTGTCATAGGTTGTGTTTATGGAACACTTTTTGCCTTTTGTGAATTACTGTGTAATTTGTAGTTCATTAATCAAGAACGTCTGAAACGGTTATAATTTCGATAAGCGTTTCCTGTAGAACTTGGCTCACAAAAACAATTATCCTCGCTTTCCATTCCAATGTAGCCTGGCGTATTTTGGCCTTGCGATGTCAAACGCTTGTTTCATCACTTACTTTTTACTTTAATTTTTAATATTTCTATGATCACGGTTCCGTTCCAAATTTTGTTTACCCATCATTATCAACTATTAGTTGTCCGTTTTGTATACCATTGCTTCAAGGAGTTGTACCCTGAGTCTGTTCTTTTAAATTCATATTTGCGGATCTACCTTAGCTGTTTGACATTGTTAGTTGTTAGATCCTAGTTACTTATTGGGGTTGCTAGTTGTTTTATCAATGCTCGTAATTCAGCTGAGCTCAACACTCATTGGGCATACTGTTAGACGGTGTGCCGCTGAAGACATTTGCTATCAGGTTGAGTGGTTTTGATGTACTGGTTTGTTTGTTATGTCAACGGAGATTATAAAATACCGTATAGCCATTGAAGTATACATACCGAATATCTCTTTGAACCAGTGCAGCCATGTAACTGATCTGATCATTGCATCCAATGGAATGTTGTGTATGTGTTTTGCACCTCCTTTCTTTTCTAACAGATAACTTATATCCCTTGTACTCACGCTGTCCGCAACACTCTCGTCCACCGCTTTTCCCAATTCTATTCCGACCTAGACGCCACTTGATGCCCTTTGAAGAACTCTTTATATGTACCTTTTCCGTGTTCTTCTATTCCTGGGCGCATATGCAGGCCACACCGGACGATTTGACCGTGGTAAGTCGATTAGATTGAGTGTGAATATTTGCTATCTCCGTTTCATTCGTTTAAGGTTCTTCCCGTCATTTTCCCAGCACGAAGACTTCAGGCAAGCCATTTTCTGAGAGTTGTGACTAAGATAGCAGATACCACATCGCTTATGTATCAAGTTTTATTCAATTGTGCTGAAACCTAAGCACGTGATTTTAAAATCACCTCGCCGCTGCATTTCATTTCGAACGAACGTGGGCGTATCCGCTCACAAAATCGGCACTTCTGCAGCAGTGCTTACGTCGAGAATGGTTGTGAGCATAGGTTTGCACACTGTCTCGCCTACCACTTATAACTTATGTCGTGACGATATCGTGCACGTGCGCAGACACTCGTGCATACAATGGCAGGCCTATCACAGACACGCATCAGTCCACGACTAACAAAGGAAGATTAGCGGTGACAGTGACGTCGCTCGTTTGGTAAGCGATATTTTTCCTTCTGATACGTCGTGAGTCGCATAGTGCCAGACATCGTCAGTGTTGATTGGTTTCCACAAAATGTCAGTTTTAATATCGGACCAGTGGGTTATCCGGATATCCTTCTTGATTACGGTAACTTGATTCATCTTTATTAGTTGGAAAAAATCTACATAAAATTCAGTATTGATGAGTAAATTCATCTTCAAAAAAATGTCAACTCGCGGTAGACATTCTTTATCAGAGTTAACTAAGTTGTCTATTTCAACCCGATTTAAGGTAGTCAGATCGCATTATTATTGATTGACGTTGACAGGCGTTCTAACAGGGTGAGTACCACTCACAAACCGTTTTGGCTGAACGTTCAGGTGTGTATTCCGATGGGACTGAGTTAAGGCCAGTACTATTCTACCTAACACGTTCACCGTGAAAACATGGGAACCGTGATTCAAATGCTAGTCCGTAAGTAGGCATACACTACTGATAAGGTCTAAAAACAGTAGGCCAACAGTGCATTACTTCTTTCGTTCCAGGTCAGTCGATCAAATACTGTATTCGAATGTAAAACTGCGAGTAATTGTGACCACTGTTCAGATTACCACGGTCTGAATCCTCTTTCGTTTGTTGTTGTACTTCATCACCCATGCACTCAAAATTATTGTATTTGGCCTGCAAATTAATGGGCTCCTACCACGGCCCCTAAAGAGATTGGGAAAGGCTTGGGCGATTGAATATGATTATTCTACTATGCCCACTTTGTGGTTACGAATGTTGTGGCTAACACGCTAAACACGAAGGTTGGAATGTAAATTCTTGTCTGGACGAAGATATGCACTACTGATGAGCTCTGATAAGAGCGAAACTCGAGTCTAGTGCTTTTTTTCGAAGTGGGCTAGTCGAAAGGCTTATCTGAATGCGAAGGCTGCGATCAAATGTGGGTGGTGTTCAATTTGAACTAATCTAAATCCTCGAAATTCCACTAGGGATTGAGATGGGTTTTCTTTAACTGTTTGGTCCCAGTGACTACTAGCAGTGTAGTGAGCTGATTATTTTCTACTTATGTAAAAAAGATGTTAGGGAAACTAACTCACACAGTTGCCCACAGCTCTGCTGACGGTTGTCCCGTAGTTATGTGTGCGTGTGTGCAGAATATCGTTCCTACATCTGCTCACCGATCGTTGATTCAGTTCTTTCTGTGTGGTGCACAGCAAACGAAACCACGTCCACTGCTTTCCTGATGTTCACTGGGACTAACTACCTACGAGAGTGCAAGATGGCGATGTAAACTGTTGGGCGAAACAAGTTACTAAACACTATTTGACTGGCAGCCAAAAAAAGAGAACAAGACAACTGCGAATATGATTAAATTCAAGCTTAACATTATGCCCAGCTTGCTAGTTTAAGTGTTTGTCCGTGTACCACTTGATTTTCATTGATAAGACCAAAATCTCCTGTCAAATTACTGTGCATTCTTAGTTCTTGCCGATCGTGAACACTCAACTGATTTGAGGGATACGATCGTCTACTGCATAATCAGTTTACACCGTTAGCTATCATGAAAGGGAAAGTTTCATACAAGTTGGCTATTCAGTACACCGAATTCCAAACCTTATGGCCTCAAAGATGTGATTATCTCACTATTTGAATATTATCTCCAGACAGACAGACAATATGTTTAACAAATTCTAATTACAAAGACTACTTAAAAATGTTTCAACCGTTTCTCAATGCTAGCTGCGATATTTGACATGAGCATCTGTTCTGAATTAAACTCGGTGGACTTGATCTAATGGGATTGTCTGGTTTCGTACTGGTTGCTATTTGCAGTTCAACATGAGGACTGTGTTATCATCTCTCAGTACTTCGTCTTGGAGTGTTCAGCACTGGAGTCAGTCAACGTGATTGCATACACATCGATTTACGGTTTGTAGCCAATTGGGTTGATTATGTATGTTTGAGAGCGTGAACGTTAAAGTCCTTAACCAAAGCTGATGCTTGTAGATTTAGGAACAGGAGGGACTGTTTAATTGCACTGATAATCGTCCGAATGAACGGACGCAGTACTTTTACTTACTGTGCAGGTGCTCATTAGAAGCCCATCTGTCACTAGTGTTTAGTGCATCTTGCGGTGAATAAAGCTGACACATCCATTTTGTGGGGAAAAATATGTTGTGCCCGTTCGTAAGTGGTCCTGTTCACAGTATTGTGAAGTGTGTGAACTTCGAGTGCATTACACCACCGTAAAAACATCTTTAACCTGTCCTGTTCAGAGTAGTATGTTGCGATTAGAAGTTCAGACGTTGGATGCAGTAGATGAATGCGTGTAAAATTGCGACACTTGTCGCTTGGAATAAAAGTGGCGACGACAGTTATTTACAATCAACATTTGTTGCTGTTTTGTTATCCTCTTTCTAAAAAATTCACTTGTGTGTGCGTGGATTTCACGTAATTTATTAACTGAAAAACTATACAACTGACTTTAGTGAACGGTCCATCTTAAAGCTGGAAGCACGACATGCTATTATTTGGCGATCTCTCTGTCGGTTCATCTTACTAGTGCAAATGTTCTTTTCGTTCATTCTGACATTCCGTAATCTGTTCGCCAATCTGGTATTGGTTGTCTGGGCAAGCGGTGTTACAGCCACCTGTCCTCACGTGATCACATCATGGTGTGATTAGAACTGCATCTCACGTTTAGTTTGGTGAAATTACCAGACAGTTGATGGTCCAAAAGATTTTGCGACCTGAGGTAAGCAGTTGATACCATAAATTCTGTTATGGTGACAGCTACGTCGCTTTGTTATAAAATTTGAGTTGTCTTACACTGTTGCATATCTCCCTGTAGCGTTGCGTAATAAATACGCACTGAATTATTTGACAGCTTCCGTGTAATGTGTTAATTCATCTTTCACTATTATCACGTGATCCATTTTCTTGCGTGTCAACATCTTGTGGAGGTTAAGCTTATACAATCTGTCCTAGTAACTCTTTACAGCAATTCACAAAATCTTTGCCACTGTCGGGACTAGAAGTCCGGTCACGCTATCATTAGACAACCGTGTCAATGGTGCAGTGGTAAACACGGTTGCCTCATGAAAGCGTGGCCGGAGTTCTAGTCCCGGCAGTGGCAAGGATATGCACTACTGACGAGCTCTAATGAGAGCGAAACTCGAGTCTAGTGCTTCTTTTCGAAAGGGGCCGACTGGAAAGTCTATGGGAATGCGACAGCTGCGATCAATTGTGGGTGATGTTCAACTTGAAATTAACCAAATCCTCGACTACTCATCAGTAATTCACAAAATCACTCGAAAATACCCTTTCATCTGTGTCTGGCAAGGTTTTTCTCACATCGGCATCCTATCCAATTCTGACGGTCGGCTCTTTTTTAAATTAATTCTACAGGATTTTCATTTCCACCCCTTTTGGCAATAGCCACTGTAAACTTACAGCCAACAGAGCATTGTCAAAGTACCCGACTGCCACCTCAGTTAGCTTCAGTCTGTTTGTCGTTCTTAGTGACTCTTATTTAGTTTATGTTTAGAACGTCTCATGGATATTGAACATTCTCATGGCCAAGCCTTTAGGCGGCAGATAGACTACCGACTCGATTCTTGTGTACAAGATAGGAATTAACCGGAAATCGTGTCAAGTAAACGATATGTAGACACGACACCTGCTCATGCTGTTCAACATGTGAGTAGAGATCAAGCAAGCAAACGATAGTGGGCTCCATGTTTGCAGTCTGGAGTCCGTCAGTATCCAGTAAAAATCGGCTATTTTAAGTCATCGCAAGTGATTAGATTATTTGGAATTGCCCTGGTGGGCTTTAGATAATTTAGCAAGTTTGCTGCCTACCTGAGAGTTCAACAACTTTTAACCTGAAATACGTTTTCTTCCTGCTGGCATGACCGACTCGTGGTGATGTAAAAATGTCTTTCACTTTGTTCGTACGCTTCACTTCAATTTTCATCGCTCACTAGCACAGTGGGAGACATCTGAATCAGTTATAAGTATCAGATGGTTGTGTTAATTTGAGCTTAATCGTCCCATGTCTTGTTACCGCAGTTCACCCTGACGAAATCTTCCGGTGAATCTGATTATGACAAGTGTCTGAGATATGGCTTTTACTTCGTCGCTAAAAAAGCGGATAGCTTAACTCATTTTCCGACTGGAAAACTATTTGCACGTGTGCATAACTTACCGGTATTTCGTCTGTCCTTCAAATAGGTTCTTTCGGTGCTACGCGAGCAGCTAAAACAAACTGTGTTAAAAAATCCCAACTCGTTGGATGCTTTTGAGCAACATTTAACCCGGTGCACTCCAGAAACTGTGCGTGGTGTATGGAAGGAGCTCGAGGAACAGAGTCGTTCCAGGATGCTCAGTTCACATCCGGCATTGAGGTAGGTTGATGAGGATGAAATACTTATCATCGTTTATCCGTACAGATCGACCATCTTTTGTCGACGTAATTACTGTTACATCAAGTTAACCCTTCCGGTTGGTTGCTTGCAGGTTTCACCCATTGTTACAATCCATTTAGCAGTGTTTCTCGTGCTACTTTTGCTATTTCCTTTATTTCAATAACAGATTGTCGACTGGAAATTAATGTGCCGGGGACAAGTCAGAATTTAATTGATACAAAAAGAAACGCACATTGACGTCTGCCTGTCGACGCAGATACTGATACATTGTTGTTATATGTCGCCTAACCACCCATTTCCGCGTGGATCCAAGTTTAGTTGACTGGATGCATATAGGTTTAGGTAGCGGTAATGGTAGAGGTTTTATCATTAGGACCGAAATTTTGCATTCCACGTCGTCATTGTGATCAATTAGAGCTGGAAGTTCAATTTGAGAATTTTTATTGTCAAACTAGTCAATTAGTTGCCACCTCAAAGGAAACACTAGAACAGTTCAAGGCTGAGCTGGTTAGCCTGTGTTATCAGTACCGACGTAGTCCCATGTATTATAAAGGACCAGTAACTGGTAGACATCATGAAGCGTTGCGTGCACTTCGGGATCGGCAGGATATACTATTAACACGACCGGACAAAGGTGCTGGAATAGTGTTGCTGGACAAATCAGACTATGTAAACAAAATGCAAGCGATTCTTTCAGACACTACTAAGTTTAACAAAATGACAAAAGAAAAGGATAAAACATTGGCAATAGAGACGCAGATAACTAGTAGTCTGAAACGATTGAAAGACCAAGAAGCCATAACGACTGTCCAACACGAACTTATGAGGCCCACAGGTACTATTATTCCTCGCCTCTATGGACTACCAAAGATTCATAAGCCTAACTGCCCTCTGCGCCCTATTTTGGATATGAAGAATTCACCGTATCACGCCCTAGCACAATGGCTTGCCGAGATCTTGGAGCCAGTTCGGAAGAGAATTTGTGTTCATAGTCTGCAAGATACTTTCGAATTCGTGAATACAGTTCGTGACATTCGCGTCGACAACAAAATCATGTGTTCTCTTGACGTAACTTCCCTGTTTACTAATGTGCCATTAGTGGAAACAATAGATTACTTATGCAATTTCATTGAAAGTGACAACATTTCGATCGGCTTGCCAATAACGAATTTGAAGGAATTACTCCTCAAATGCACCCACAACGTGCGGTTTATTTTTACTGGTGACATTTATAGACAAATTGATGGAGTGGCAATGGGGTCTCCATTAGGACCACTACTGGCAGATATTTTCATGGGCAAGTTGGAACGAACGGTGCTGAGCACTGTTATAAATCAAATGGTCTACTACAGGCGTTATGTTGATGATATATTCGTCATCACAGATTCATCTGTCAGCATAGGTGATATTTTGAAGGACTTCAACTGCGCACATCCGCTGATAAGTTTCACCTCAGAATTGGAGTCAGAAGGATTTTTCCATTTCCTGGACGTCTCTTTGAGTAGAAGGATTGACGGAAGTTTGAAACGTTCCGTCTATCGGAAGACTACTTGGTCGGGCCAATACAGTAATTTTTATAGTTTTACGCACTTAAAATACAAACGCAACCTGGTCAAATGCTTGGCGGATAGAGCCAGAAAAATCTGCTCAGCAGATGCTTTGGAACAGGAGTTACAATTTGTGACCCATATTCTACAAGAGAATGGCTACCCCGACAATTTTGTGTCCAAACATATTAAAGCATTTGAAGCATCAGTTAAGATTCAAGGAGCGGATAAGAAGTCCATGTTCATACGACTGCCATACAAAGGAGATACGTTGGCTGAATCACTGACCCGTCGACTCACTAGTTCGCTTAAGAGGACGTTCAACGCAGCCAGACCGATTATCTCATTCACCAGTTCACCACTGATTACTCTAAATCTGAAGGATAAAGTGCCGGTCCACAACTCATCTATGGTGATTTACTCGTTCGTTTGCGATTGTTCAGCAAACTACGTGGGTCGTACGACTCGGCACTTGTCTAGAAGAATCAGAGAACATCACCCAGCATGGATCGGGACAGGTGAGAGAAAATCAATCACGAGTGCCATTGTAGGTCATCTGGCTGACAGCGATCATCAGGTCAACATAGATCGATCGTTCACTGTTATCTACAGGGTTCCACCGAACAGGTCAAAACTCGTTCGCCAGCGAATGTTGGCCACTGCCGAGGCCATTGCCATTCGATTACGTAATCCAACCTTGTGTGGACAGAAAAACTTTGTTCAATCGCTTCAATTGCCTTGGCCATTAGCTGACTCACCCGATCGGTATGTAGGCAGTTAACACCCAATCGGCGTCCACAAACAAAATTGAGATGGTGTGAATTTTGGACCAATACCAAGCTCCACATGTAACCGTTTTTAGTTTTACTTTCCCTTATAACTGTAACAGCCTGATGAGATTTTATCGAAAGCATATGTTTCGCTGCACTTCGCGTCCTAGGTTTTGGTAGCGTTTGTCCTTTACAGAGACGTTCTAATTGAGCTTCATACTTTGACGAAATGACAGATTTTGTTTGTTTGATAGGTTATTGAGTACAAGTGTTGCCTGTCTTTTGACTTATTGACAGAGTTCAACTCATATATAACTGTATATCGCATGGCAGTTATCACTTTATGATGTAAATGTTGATTGCTGATTTATTACAAGCTGCAAGTTTGTTTGAAGAACTTTCCAGTCAGAAGTAATCAAGATATAACCTAGCCAGCCAATATTGTAAAACACCACTTCGACTGTTGATTCTACTGATCAGCAATAAAATGGTGAGTTGCTGTTTCGTTCTTGTCTGATCTCATCGTTATCTCACACGCCGAGAAATCTAACCCACGATCTTCGTATAAGTATCAGGATGGATGATGTTCTGTAGAACATTTTGTGGCCGCGTTGAGTTCTTGTTACTTTGCTAATCGATCACGAGTGGGGTACCTTGTATGCAAGTTTGAATTAGACCAATTGGTGCCTGCATGATTTCGTTTTACGGATCGCCTACATGTCTTCTATAGGAAAATTGATCGAAATGGCCTGGATTTGGGTCGCAGCTCTGCTTTAGGGTGTACAGACACGAAACGTATTGCCGAACCGGAAGGAGAATGCCAAAAGATTGCTGTTTTTGGGGGTTGCGTTCTTAGTTGACGATTAAATCAAGCATGTGGCCTTCAAGAACGTTAATTTTTTAGTAGAAGTCTGGTCTTGAAAAAAGCGGGCGTTTCTGTTGAGTGACTGCTGTACAGGGTTTGTTTTAGGAGCTTCACCTGGTCACTAGGGTTTTATTTACTCGAATGATGGTCAAACTTTCAATCACATGTATAGAAGGGCGGTAGCCTCGGCAAAATAAAACGAAAACTTTGCCAAAGCAAGTTTTGTTTGAACTTAATTGAGAGGAACAGTGGAGCATCCGTATGCACAGGCGTATGTTTGTACGGCCCACTTTTTAACACAAATCAGGTAAACAAAAGTAATGTTCAGACGATTAAACATAGCAAGGAGATGTCGGTTGACAATGAAAGCAAAATCTGGCACTCTGATTAGCGTAGTGTTTACAAGATGTTATCGTCAGACCGGCCATACTGCTCTAATAAAAAAATGTAAGTCAGTTCAGTAGTGTATTACACACCCTCATCAGATAGTTTTGAGTTGTTCGTGTAACTACAGTTATGGTATGTGATCCGGCTTAATTGGGATTGCTATGTACAACGGTTTTCGTCATATCATCCAAACAGACTGGTCCACCACGTAAAATTGAATTTGTGTACTCGGCTAATGGTTTGACGACACCAAACTTACTGTTCGTAGATATAAAAGAAATGTAAACAGTTAGGTAGCTGACATTTTGAGTTTCTCTACAAGTTGTACAACTGTGTTAAATACAAAATACGTCAGATGGCGTTAAGTCTCCTAAGAAGGTTTTCTACCACACAGATTTCCTCAGTACTTCCAGTTTCATAATGCACTCAGATTTGGGAACTATTATGCAGGTTTGTCGGTCTTATCTTAAAAAGTTGGAATCCTATGAAATAGGTCAGTGATGATTTACTATATAGAATAGTCGTGGGGCACATGCCAGTCTTCTGACTAGAAAAGCCAACACTTTGTCCTTTATGGAAGAACCCATTCTCAATCACAAAATTCTGCATACACCAAGGTTGGTCACTAGCACGCAGCCCATCAGACGAGGACTTATGTTTACGCGATTGTAATTTTAAACCAGATTGTTGAATGGTGATCTACCTTGTTTATAGAATTTATCTGCAGTTAGGATCCACTGATATTGTTACGCATTGCCCAACTCGTTCACTGCTGAATAGACTCAGTCTCAAGACCCTAATCGTTTTGCACATACACTCGAGACAATCCCCACTACACGTTTTCTGATCGCTTTTTTGACCTGTCCCGTAGGGCACCGAATTTTCGTGCTTGTCAAAATGTTGTTTCAGTACGTTTTAGAATACCGTGTTAACATGATTATATTCCGGTGGCTTTTTCAAACTTTCCATTCTCTGTGCACTCGCTCACTTTTTGTAAACCACCCAACCCCCCTTATTTTCTGGACAACATGGAGACAAGCACTCGTGGACGTGCCTCTTTCTGCCTGCCACACAAACCTATGGGGTTATGGGTTAAACGTTATTAGAGTGTGTGGACTAACTACTCATGTTGGTTTACCGACAACATTGTTCAGTTACATGATTTTACAGAAATAAGAAATGGCTTCACAATGCCACCGTGCACTAGTTCCATTTAGGCCAAGGCTTTTTATTTCTCTTTTGAACAACAAAATCGAATGTAGGTTTGCGCTACTTTACTCACTGGTTTTAACTGTGCAGCAGACTGAACAGCGAGGGTACAAAAGGATGCGAATGTTCACATCAAAAGTGCCACTAATTTTGATTTTGCATCATTTCTGCTAGCTTCTCAAACTACAACTCAGCAACGTCTTTTATCACTATCGCAAATCGGTACTTTCCTACTCAAACAAAGCTTCATGTGCTCGTTTTTTTTCTACCTCGAGCCCACGGCATCCGTTGGCCATTAGATCATCGCATCACACATAGCTCAAATTATAGGACAAATATACTATACACCAAACGGTAGATTTGCATTCTGTGAACGTGGTCGAACCAGCCAGGCCTTCACTGTAATATTATGCGTTGGTTGGTATCACAGCTTATCGGTTTCTGGAAAGCACGCTCATGAACTTTGTCATTGTTTGTGCGGTGCTCCGGGCACACGTATAAGGGATGTATGGAAGACATCAATGTCTGGCAGATATTCCTAGGACCTGATACATGTATGTATCTTTTTCTGCCTACTTGCATAACATGCTTAGTAAGGAATTATGATGTACCGCTTGTCGAGACATTTGATTCTTGACATGACGCTATTGTTTGTTCGATCTCAGGGAACTGAAAATGGACCTGATCAAACAGCATGAGCTCAACGTACGTGAGCAACGAATAAACGCACTGACTAATCGAGCGCCGCTGGATTACATCCCGGCTAAAGGAACAAGGCAGCAGCAAGGCCGAGGTGAGCGTTGAAATCCGTCGTTTTTCTGCTCGAGTGATCCATTTGCTCGCTGATCATGAAAAACACTTTTTGTCAGTATATTCCACAGTAAATTTTTCTGTCAGTACAGTGGTTTTTCTTGAAATTGCCCGTCAAGTTACCGGTTGTCTTTTAGTGTCATACGTGTTCATGAATATGATTTTAGGTCCGTTGCAACGGCCATCAATCCGTAGTTTGTTCCACACTGTGTAAGGTGTTACTTTCAGTCTCGCTTTTGTGACTCGATGATTGACCTGGAAAACATCACAATCTTGGAGAGGCTGGGTATCATCCATAAGATTTAGTTATTCTTCATCTGTGTGCCCTCTTTGTGTTGTGTTTGCGAAAGATGATGATCGTCAGCTTAAAATCATAAGGTATGCACTTATCCACTCTCGTTACAACAAGCTGCGAGACAAAGCCACTGTAGTATCTTTTATTTTAGGGTACAGTTTGAAACGACCCCAAGTTGAGTCATGAACGCACATTTATTGTGAGGTATATTGCAAAATAAAATTATCCTTTTATGTTGCACTCATATCCATGGAACTTCATGTGATGAAATGTTCTGTTTCCCAAACAGTCACACCTTCATTACAGAAACACTTTTGCTCCCCAAGAGGAGCGTTTCCTGTTGGGATGAGTACTATATCGTCAAAAACCTGTTGAAGTAACTGCTTACTTAATTCAAGAATAAATGATTGAATTTGTTCAGTAATCAAGCTGGTAAAGATGAACGGAAAAGCGACAAGGCCGGATGCAGGCACTTAAATACTTTCAGCTGGATCTAGCAAACCGTATATACACAGATTTGAAATTACTTGGAGTTGAATCGGATGAAATTTTCATTTGAATTTTTCTCACGCTGTAACGTGGAAAGGAACGATAACGTTCACAAAAAGTTCCCTGCAGCTTGATCAATGCTTCTGACCAATAAAGTTATGACCGAATGGTGCATTCAGTCAAGTGATACCTGTATGTTAACAGGATAAATAATTCAGTTATGCGGAGAGGAAGAGGAGAATGACTTGGGACGCTCGACATAATATGGTAGTTTTCTTATCCTTTTGAATGAGTGCTGTACACGGAATGATCGCACCATACCACTGCTCGTGTACCACCTAGATACTTAACAGAAATAAGTTGAAGGTATTGTTTATTGTTTGTTTAAAGAAGGAGACAGTCTTGAGAAACTTTCTCTTGTTAATAATAGGTATGAGAAACATTTCAATGTACGGCAGTTTCCCATCGAGCGTTGGTTCAGAC